>JAJIBD010030156.1:0-27555 GCA_021461705.1 Cryptotis parvus
AGTAGAGTTAGAATGCCAATGTATGTTGTAATTCTTCTACACTAATTCTGTTGTTACAGCTAAATAACTCTATTTGATGATGTTTATTTTCTTTCTTTAGAATGGAAAAAATCTGCATTTATAGATATGCTTAAAATTTTGATGTTTAAGATATTGTATTACGTAATAATATTTTAAAATCAGTATTTTCGTCTCTTTTTAAAGTTATGTTCTATTCCTGGATGACAAGATGCTCATTCAAATCATATATATATATGTATGTATATACATATATATATGCCACTGTCCTTGTCTTCCCATTGTCCATCAATTGATGAGCAGGTGCCAGTATCGTCCCATTCATTGGAGATGAGATCCATAATTGTTACATTTTTTGGCATATCAAACCCACCATGCGTAGCTTGTGAGACTCTGTCGTGGCTCTGGGTTCATTCCATGGGACCCAGTCTTTTCTGACCATCAACCATCCAGGGTCCACAGGGTACAGGCCTGGGTATGACAAGCCTGTGTCCTGTCTGCCACCCGCTGACTCAGCTTGGCACCACAGCCACACCTGCAATACTTAGGGGAGGAAAATAGATATCTTATATATTTATATACATATATATATTATGGACAAAAATAATATCACTCTTATAGAATGTCAAACTTCAAATCTATTTTATTTGTGATAAGGTTGCAGCAGGTGTCAAATATCTATTTTCATAGGTCTGAGCAATAACTTATTAAGAATAATGTTTGGTAGAGTAGGCAAATTGACATACTTGGATATGAACATATGATGAAAAAATTTTCTATAACTCCTTCCTATTTATCTTTATACATGTTTTGGTAACTGCATTGCTATATACCCCTTGCAATTTTTTTGGCTTTTTGGGTCACACCCGGCAATGCTCAGGGGTTTCTCCTGGCTCTGCACTCAGAATTACTTCTGGCAGTGCTTGCGGGACCATATGGGATGCCGGGAATCGAACCCAGGCCGGCACAGGCCGGCCGAGTGCAAGGCAAATGCCCTACCGCTGGGCTATCGTCCGGTCCCCCTTGAAATCTTTTACCAATAAATATTCTAATTTGGTGTTTTTGTCATATATAAATATGGATTATATTTAATAATTAGAAGATTATCACTAAATGCCATTTTTGACATTTATATTTGAGAACACAACTTTCACAGCTTGAATATTCACATTGTATCAGCCATAAAAGATGAAGAAGAAACCTTTTCTCGTTACTGTTAAAAAATCTTACTTTCTAGCAATTGCATTAACCCATCCTGAAAGTACATTTCTCAAAGATAGAGGCTGGGGGAGTATAGCACAGCAGGGAAGTGAGCTTTACTTATACTTACATGGCTGGTCTGGGTTCAATCCCCAGCATCCCATATGGTCCCCTGAGCACCACAAGAGGTAATTCCTGAGTGCAAAGCAAGAGGAAGCCTTGAGCATCTCCGACTGTGCCCACAAAACAAAAACAAAATGAAAATCTCTCAAAGATACTATATCTGAAATCATTAAATGAAATGCAAGTGTTTCAAGGAATAATGATGTACAAAGGAAATAGGGAGAAAATAATTAGATACAAAATAAAATGGAAACTTCAAAATTATAGTTTATGATTAAGTGCAGTTATATTGGATAATATTACACTTACTTCAGCTACTACTTAACTCTTATAATTGTATACTATACACACATATATTCTTATATAAGATGATCCTAAAGTGATCCTGTTGAGGGTATACTCATAGAGGAAGATATTCTAATTTTTATTTAAGGAGAATGATTCACATCTTTTTTAGGGTCTTACCATATAATGCATTCAGAAAAAAGAACATTTTCTTTATATTAAAAAACATAGTGATAAGATTTTTTTAAGTATTTTATTATACCACTGTGAGATATACAAATAAAAAGATATACAATTAAAAAGTTCATGTTTGGGTTTTGGTCATTATAGTGTTCCAGCACCCATCCCTCCACCAGTGCCCATCTCCCACCACCAACATCCCGGTTCCCTCCCCTTTCCCCAGCCCACCTCCATGGCAGGTTCTTTATTTCTTTCCCTTTCTCTCTCTTTCTCTTTTCCTTCCCTTCCAGACTGTGGATTACAGAACATACATTAAGAGGTTGTCATGTGTATCCTTTTGCCTCTATTTAATGCTCAGTTCTAGGTTGGCATTAGTACCCTCGACAATTATTAGCACACTGTTCCATTTTCTGTCTTACCTAACCTCTGACTCCCACATGTTTGTGATAATTTCCACCTTTGACAAGACCTCCTGATATATGTTTCACTTGACCTTGGATATTGGTATCATAATATGTACATATATATATATTTATGCCATGCAAATAAATGCAGTCATTCTGTATCTGTCTCTCTCCTTCTGGCTAATCTTCGCTCAACATAATCTTCTCCTTGTCCATCCATTTATAGGCAAATTTTATAACTTCATTTTTCCTAACAGCTGCATAGTATTCCATTGTGTAGATGTACCAAAGCTTCTTTATCCAGTCATCGATTTTCGGGCACTCTGGTTGCTTCCAGATTCTGGCTATTGTGAATAATGCTGCTATGAACATAAAAGTAGGGATGGTGTTTCCGCTGCGTATTTTTGGTTTCCCAGAGTAGATTCCCAGGAGTGGTATGGCTGGGTCAAATGGGAGTTCAATTTCTAGTCTTTGGAGGAAAGTCCATATTGTTTTCCAGAAAGGCTGTACCAGCCGGTATTCCCACCAACAATGGATGAGTGTCCCCTTTTCCCCACATCCACGCCAGCACTTGTTGTTCTTGCTCTTTTGAATATGTGCCAGTCTCTGTGGTGTAAAGTGGTATCTCATTGTTGTTTTGATTTGCATCTCTCTGATGATTAGTGATGATGAGCATTTTTTCATATGTTTTTTGGCCATTCGAATTTCTTCCTTGCTGAAGTTTCTGTTCATGTCTTCTCCCCATTTTTTGATGGGGTTGTTTGTTTTCTTCTTGTAAAGTTCTACCAGTGCCTGATATATCCTGGATATTAACCCCTTATCAGATGGGTATTGGGTGAATATTCTTTCCCATTCTGTGGACTGCTTTTGTATCTTAGTCACTGTTTCTTTTGAGGTGCAGAAGCTTTTTAGTTTCATGTAGTCCCATATGTTTATCCTTTCTTCTACTTGCTTTGTTAGTGATGTTTCACCTTTGAAGATGCCTTTAACTTCAATGTCGTGGAGGGTTTTTCCTATATTTTCTTCAATGTACTTTATGGATTAGATTTAACCCTTTCATCACCAGAGCAAGTGTGACATGGTCCGAAGTCCTTTCTATTTGATTGAGTCAGTATCTGTTTACACTAAAAACATGCTGACCACCATCCATCACATTTCTGCTTCTTCCTCTTCTTTTTCCAACAAGTATTAAGAAAAAAATGCATCTCCTCTTAGTGGTAGCTACAAAGGAATCACAAGCTATATTGCTGTGTACCATATAGCTGTGACAGTGTGGCATTTCAATTGCCTTATTAACAGTGTGAAAAAAAATATCACAAGAGTGCAAAAACTTCCCTGTTATCTATATTTTTCCCCCTTAGGCTATTGTCATGAGCCACTAGCATACTAAGGAAAGTATACTAATTCAGTCTGCCTTCCCTATTTAAATGGGAGAAAAAAAAATACCAGTAACAAAATTGAAACCCATTCTAAGAGTGCTAAAAGAGATCTGGATAGCTTTGTCCACTTGCAGTCCTGAATTAAATATTCTCAGAAATGTTTCATTTGAATTGTCCATGAAAATGCTGTTACCTACATCTATCTTTGTTGAAGCATCAACCGTATTGTAAAGCAGCTTCCTCTTGCTTCATGTGGGGAACACAAGACTGGACACTTATGCTTAATGTTTTCAAGTGAATAATAACTACCAACTTTCCCATACTCTTTTCAAAATAATGCAGAATTCAGGGAAAAGATATGTTTACATAATTATGAGCAATTTAGCCGAAATCTTAGGGTAGCAAAAAAGAAGCAAACAAAAAAAACAAATGAAATAATAGATTTTTAAGAGACCTAGACCAATGTGATGAATGAAATTTTAAATCTGAAAGAGTTAGCCATATTTCTGGAGATATGCTCAATTTCTAAAATTTATTCATGAAATTTCTTTCCTGGTCCTCAATGAAAATTCTGAGTTTATTAAATGATATGCACTCTAATACTCATTAGATACATAAATCACATAATCTGGGCTGCAGTGGTAAAACAACTGATATCGATTGGTGACCTCTTTAGAGGAACTAAAGAGCATTGGTCTTCTCATATGTAAATTCTGAGTTGCAAGTGTTGTCACAGAAACTCAAGGAAGGAAGAGGTTACATAAAACACACAGCATAGAAACTGGAACAGTACAGGGGTTAAGGTACTTGCTTTGCTTCTTGCCAACCCCAGTTGGGTCCCCAAGGACCTCATGGCCCTTCAAGCACTGCTATGAGTGATACGTATACACAACCAAGAGCAGACTCTTGATCATCACAGAGTATGGTCCATCTCCAACTCCCCCTCACCAAAGACACACAAAAATAAAATTTTAAAATAAAACATTCAGTAGAGTGTTCAACACACATAGGGTACTCAAATGAGAGTCCCCTTTCCTCTTTCTTCCCTTTGATTTGTAAATTAGTGCGTGCTTTGAAAGGTGATAGATCTTTAGAAAGCTAGCATTTGGGTCTGAATCAGTTGAATCTTTATCCCCGGGTCTCTCCCCTAAAACATAGCTTTCTTTTTTGTGGGTATAGATGCTAAACACTGATGTGCAGCATATGCAAAGGGACAGAGCAAAATAACATGTTGGCATGTTCCTGAAAATCCCATGGGGGATTTTGTCCTTGAAAGTGGCTATGGTTTATGATTACTTTATCCATGAACAAGTGAAATGCTAGAAAGCAGAAGTGTTAGACCGAGAACATAGTACAGACAGTAGGGCTCTTGCCTTGCATGCAGTCTACCCAAGTTCGATCTCCAGCACCCCATATGGTCCCCTGAGCATTGCTAGGATGAATTCCTGGCTGCAGGGACAGAAGTAATGCCTTAGCAACTCTGAATATGGCCCCCAAAACAAATAATAATAATAAAAACTGTTATCCCTCATCATATATCAGACCTATTTTTCATAAGCTATTGTTATGTGAAAAAATAGTGTTACTACAAAAGGAACAATTTTCTATTGCATACGAGGCATTGATTTGTTTTCTTCTTTAAGCCACATGGTGTTAATGAGGGTCCATTATGAATTAGACTAGCCTATTTTCTACAGAGAAAAAATGTTTCCCAGATTATATGCTCTTCATGTTAATCTTGTACCAAATAAGCATTATCAGGCGATTTAACTTTTTTGTTTCTTAAATTTCTGTCTGTGTGAAATTGAAGAAGAAATATCACATTCCACCTTGGTTTCATTTAATTTGGAATATTTTCCTTTTAGAACTCACAATATCAGTCACCCTTCTATTATGGTGATCTTACAGATTTGATCCTGAAATACCCTGCTCCAGCCCTCTTATATATGTGATTTACTATTGCCTAAAGAATAATGCTAGTACTAGTCTTCATACTATTTTAGTATACAGTATATGCTTTATTATATATAAAATATAAATTAAATATAGTGTTTATTTTATACTAGCATTATCCTTTATACTATTCTTTCATACGATTTTTATAGTATGAAATCATAATGCTAGCATTATATAAACTATTCTATTTACATTTGAATTTGTGGCCAGTAGTGCGATAGACCCTGTAGCCACAGCATTACCTGAGACTTGAATCAAAAACTTGAAGTGTTAGAGAAGAATTCAGGGATATTTATTTTAGTAAGCTCTCTGATACACATTAAAGTTGAGATATGTGTGTTTAATATCTAGATGGAGGAGGTAGCCCCTCTGTAGCATAAATTAAAATATATGTCTGCTGGCCTTGATTATCTTTCTGTTTAGAACTCAATCATTATAGTTCTTTTATTGGAACTTTACTTTTTAGGTACTAAAATTCAACTAAACTTCTGAAAGTAATGTGTACATTTTATGAATTTTGTTTATGTATCCTCCACAATGTGAATCTGAGTGTCAAAGCAGCCAAAAGAATGAATAGTCCCAAATAGCACATATCTTTTATTTCAATGAAATTTGTCATTGCCATTTAAGCCAATAAATTAAATATCTCAGAAATATTGTATTGATGTAACTTTTTTAAAACTTTCTTACAATACATTTGATTTGAAGATACCATGCCTATATCTAGCTGCAGTTCGAATAATGAGTTACATTTTTAGGAAAACAGAACTTTTGGTATTATTTTTTCCAGAATTTATCAGATAGAAATAACTAAGAGATACAACTATGTTTAACTAAAGTTGGATTGATATTTTAGGCTCAGAGTTAAGGTTGACGACTATTCCATATCTTTAAAATGTTTTGGACAAACATATAAACAAAACTTTTGGGTAAGTTTTTGCATAACTATTACAGAAATTCAGTTATGAGTTCTTATTTTCAAAATGTTATTATATAGGATTACTATATAGGATAAGGAAGAAAACGAGGATGAATACCAGTTTTGTTGAAAATGTCAGGTATGACGTTGAAAATCAATTTTAATATCCTCATCTTAGACACATACCTATAAAATGAAGACCATGTGATTTCAAAATGGGTTTGGGCAGTTTTATTCTTTTCATTGTTTATTAGTCCATGACTGGTGATACTCAGGCTTTACTCCTGGGTGTCTGGGATCAACCCTGTGTTGGTTTCATGAAAGGCCAATGACCTTACTGCTGTATAGCGCTCTAACTAAGCAAAATGTTTTTCCTCAGTCAATAATTTTACTATCGACTGGTATTTGCTAATTAAAACATGTTGAAAACAACTTTTGAAGAAAACTTTAAGGCACTGAATAATTTAAGAAGTTAAAGCTTTTGGGGAGACAATCCTCCCAAGTTGGAAAACTGCAGAATTGGGATTCAAACCTGTATTTGACCAGAAAACATCCCATTTATGATTTGTTTGTGTTGCTTTCCTTCCTTCTCACATATTTGATTGGGAAGGGCACTGAATGTACAAAAAGCATTTAACAACAATACTTCATAATAATGCAATCAATCTCTGAGCACCTAGAAAAGTGTGGAGAATTAGAATCCTATCATCATATTCAAGTATGTGTTTATTAAGGATATGTGAATAAATATACAAGATCCATTCAATTAAGATGAAATTAGTTTGAGTTATTGCTGCTTGTATTTGTTGTATTTTATTTATTTACATCTGCAATAATCTGTTATTTTAATGCCTTTTAGTAAAATATAGTTCTTGCTATTTAGAATTTCTGTTATTGAAATCTTTAGCCTATTAAGGCTAATAATAATTAAAATTATTTAACTAGCCCTCTGCAAAGTTCAGTTGGATTTTCTTTCTTTTTTAGTGTATTTTTTATACATTGGTCACTAGATGTTTTCTCAGAAATCTGGACTTCAAATGTCTCCACACAATAATTCCTTTAAAGTAGGTTTACAGGTGACTATTTGCAGGGGGAAAATATTAGGAAGTGATTTTTCTTTTATCTAATAATTACTAACATTTTATTTCTTCATTTTGATGTATGCTTTTCTTATGTGAGCTATTTGGAAAATGGCATTTTTATAGACTGTAAACTGACCTCATTAAATCCAACAATTTTGTATGACTGTGTAATTTTGCATGAGTATAGTGTATCAACTTCCTAGTCCTGATGATCTAGAAGATTCTGCTTTAGGATACACACATTCCCATACACACAATGTTTCCATTTACTTCCTTTCCATCTGCAGAAATGGTTTATAGCTTCTTACAGAACATTACAAAGCAATAAACTTAAAAGGCAACATTTCCTTTTGATTGAATAACTACTTTATACTGGGCTTGCATATAATTTAAGAAGAACTTATTTTTCTGATATGTTCAAACAATCTACAGTTTCCTATCACATTAATGAAAGTGGAGAAAATTCAGGAAATGAATGGAAACCTCTCACTGAGAAATTTGATTCTAAGAAAAATATCCCTTATAATTTCCTTCTAATGTTCTTGATTGTATAACTATTTTTGGGGAAAGAAAATGATCTTCATACCCTTTTTAAAAATCCCTATTGCAAAACTTACATAATTAGGTGATTTCTACAAAACAAATTTATTTTTTTCATATTTTTATTGGTTTTGTGCCATATTCAGCTGTGTTTAGGGCTTACTCATGGCTTTGTGCTCAGAAATGAATCCTGGCTGTGGTTAGAGGACCATATGCAGTGTGGCAGATCAATTTCTGGTCATCCAAAAGTAAGGCGAGCAACTTGCCCTCTCTTCTATCTCCTTGTTTTCTAAACAAATCTTAAAAAGTCCCTTAATTTTCTAGTGGTGAGAAGAATATCAGGCACATTGAAAAAAGAATAAAATTATTCTTTTAACACTATGAACACTTCTAAAATTTCATGAGTGTTACCATGTTATGACTTACAAATTATATTCTTACCACGGTACTGAAAGGAAATATATAAATATTCATTTGAGTTAAATACGTATTATAGTTGTTTTCTTCTAGAGCAGATCTGAGTGAAGTTGTTAGAATAGAGAGGACATAAGTGGGAAGGTAAATTTAATATTGAGGGGATTAGCCAGAAGTTTCGAAGTTCAGAAATGTCATCAGAAGTCCTATTTCTGATACTGAGAGTTGCTTACAAGAGAAAGCAGTTGTTAAGTCACCTAGTAAGCGATTCACTGATATTTGCTTTAGTGTTACTTTGTTGCAAAAGAGGTGGTAAAATCTGGGTAGAATATTCCATGTTAATACCAATTCCTTTGGTTCTGGTGTACATTATTATTATTATTATTATTATTATTATTATTATTATTATTACTATTGTTGTTGTTGTTGTTATCATCAGCATTATTGCTTTTTGGGTCATACCCTGCAATGCTCAGGTTCCTCCTGGCTCTGCACTCAGGAATTACTCTGGTGGTGCTTGGGGGACCATATGGGATGGAGGGGATGGAACCCCAGTGCAAGGCAAATGCGCCACTAGCTGTGCTATTGCTATGACCTTCTGGTGCACATATTAACCCAGAACTCAACTCAAAGAAGGAGTGTTTTCTCAAATAACTATTATATGATTAAATGCAGCATGAAAACTCGTGACTTTCATCACTAGCTAATTTCCATAAGTACAGAGTAAAGTATACAGAAAGTTAAAATTTACCGATACTGTGACTATATTTTTCAATTTGGAAAAAACACCCATTTAAATTGCTTACTGCATAGCTGTTATTGCTGTCTCTGTCCACCCTCAAAATTTAACCAGTCTCTAGTCTTTGGAGGAAAGTCCATATTGTTTTCCAGAAAGGCTGTACCAGCCGGCATTCCCACTAATAATGGATGAGTGTCCCTTTTCCCCACATCCACGCCAGCACTTGTTGTTCTTGCTCTTTTGAATATGTGCCAGTCTCTGTGGTGTAAAGTGGTATCTCATTGTTGTTTTGATTTGCATCTCTCTGATGATTAGTGATGATGAGCATTTTTTCATATGTTTTTTGGCCATTCGAATTTCTTCCTTGCTGAAGTTTCTGTTCATGTCTTCTCCCCATTTTTTGATGGGGTTGTTTGTTTTCTTCTTGTAAAGTTCTACCAGTGCCTGATATATCCTGGATATTAACCCCTTATCAGATGGGTATTGGGTGAATACTCTTTCCCATTCTGTGGACTGCTTTTGTATCTTAGTCACTGTTTCTTTTGAGGTGCAGAAGCTTTTTAGTTTCATGTAGTCCCATATGTTTATCCTTTCTTCTAGTTGCTTTGTTAGTGATGTTTCACCTTTGAAGATGCCTTTAGCTTCAATGTTGTGGAGGGTTTTTCCTATATTTTCTTCAATGTACTTTATGGATTCAAGTCTGATATTGAGATCTTTAATCCATTTTGATCTGATTTTTGTGCATGGTGTTAGACACAGGTCCAAATTCATTTTTTTACATGTCGCTGCCCAATTTTCCCAATACCACTTGTTGAATTGGCTTTCCTTACTCCATTTTAGACTCATTGCACCTTTATCAACGATTAAATGATCATGTGTTTGAGGTTGGGTGTCAGGATACTCAATTCTATTCCATAGGTCCACAGGTCTGTTTTTATTCCAATACCATGCTGTTTTATTTTACTTTTTTTCTGAAAAATTTATTTTATTTATTTTTTTAAATTTTTTTATTTTTACAATTACAAAGATATACAATTAAAAAGTTCATATTTGGGTTTTGGTCATACAGTGTAGCACCCATCCCGCCACCAGTGCCCATCTCCCACCACCAACGTCGTTCCCTCCCCCTCCCCCCCCAGCCCTCCTCCATGGCAGGTTCTTTATTTCTTTCCATTTCTCTATCTTTCTCTTTTTCCTTCCTCTCCAGACTATGGATTACAGAACATACATTAAAGGGTTGTCATGTGTATCCTTTTGCCTCTATTTAATGCTCCAGTTCTAGGTTGGCATTAGTACCCTCACAATTGTTAGCACACTGTTCCATTTTCTATCTTACCTAGCCTCTGAAACCTACACGTTTGTGATAATTTCCACCTTTGACAGGACCTCCTGATCTATGTTTCACTTGACCTTGGATATTGGTATCATAATATGTACCTATATATTTATGTTATGCAGATAAATGCAGTCATTCTGTAACTGTATCTCTCCTTCTGGCTAATTTCGCTCCAACATAATCTTCTCCATGTCCATCCATTTGTAGGCAAATTTTATAACTTCATTTTTCCTAACAGCTGCATAGTATTCCATTGTGTAGATGTACCAAAGCTTTTTATCCAGTCATCTATTTTTGGAATTTCGGGTTGCTTCCAGATTCTGGCTATTGTGAATAATGCTGCTATGAACATAAAAGTAGGGATGGTGTTTCCGCTGCGTATTTTTGGTTTCCCAGAGTAGATTCCCATGCTGTTTTAATTGCTACTGCCTTGTATACCCACTCCTGGGAATCTACTCTGGGAAACCCAAAATACGCGGCGGAAACACCATCCCTACTTGTATGCTCCTAGCGCATTATTCACAGCTAGAATCTAGAAGCAGAGGCCAGAAATCGATGACTGGATAAAAAGCTTTGGTATATTACACAATGGAATATGCTGCAGCTGTTAGAAAAATGAATGCTACAAAATTTGCCTATAAATGGATGGACATGGAGAAGATCATGTTGGCGAAATTAGCCAGAGAGAGAGAGACAGATACAGACTGACTGCATTTGCATAAATATGTATACGATTATGATACCAATATCCAAGGTCAAGTGGCTACCTATGTCAGGAAGTCTTGTCAAAAGTGGAAATTATCACAAACATGTGGGAGTCAGAGGTTAGGTAGACAGAAAATGGAATGAGTGTTGAAAATATTGTCGAGGGACTAATGCCAACCTAGACACAGACATAAGAGAGGCAAGAGCATAACATGACAACACTTTTAATGTATGTTCTGTAATCCACATGGAAGGAAAGGAAAGAAGAAAGAGAAAGAAAGAAGGAAAGAAAGAACCCACTGCCATGGAGGGGGCCTCCGAAAAGGGGAGGGAACCGGGCAGGTTGGTGGTGGGAGATAGGCACTACTGGTACTAGAACACTGGTATGACCAAAAAACAAATATGCCTTTTTTAATTGTATATCTTTGCTATATATCTCACGCGTGGTATAATAAAATACTTAAAAAATAAAATGTAAATTTGCCCACCTATTAAAAAAATAAATTAGAAAATTCAAAAAAAAGCATCACAGATTGTTAATTTCTTATTGCATTTCCCTTCAACAATATTAATAAAGAAAATATTTTACAGCAAAAAAAAATTAACCAGTTTCAATAATATGTTATCTCTTTAGCCTTTCTGTTTTTACTAAAATTATTTCTCCCATATCTTCTCACTCAAAATTTTATTTATTCAGGTAATTTTATTTATTAGGTCCATTGCATTTCTCCTGTGTTTGTTTAAAATCTTTCTCACTCAAATGAAATAGCACATTATTTCCTATATGACAAATGAACTAGCTTCAGCAAAAGATCACTCTTGGAAAGTGCTTGGTCAAATTATAAAGAAAAATAGTTTGAGGCCAGATGAAATAGTGGAGAACAGACACAATTTTAGACATGTCACAACATTTACAGTGATTTTGGACGATAAGAGCAGTAAATTCCAATAGACTGAAAAACTTTGCAGCACAGCCTGTCTATGGGGGGGAAAAATCTGTCTTTCGCCAAGATCTTGAAAACTTCTGTTGGAAAACACATTTTAAAATGTAAAGATGATGTGTATTTTCTTCAGACTCTTACATTTGGCCTATTGTTACTTTGATTTTTTGTTTTGTTTTGGAGTCATACCTGACTGGTTCAGAGGCTTGCACTCAGGGATCACTCCTGATGGCCACCTGGAACCATATGGGGTGCCAAGGAGCAAACCCCAGTTGCCACATGCAAGTCAAGTACCTTATCAACTGCACTATTAATCCAGCCCCTATAAAGCTATTTTTAATAATGTTACTGCCATTTCTAATGAATACTGAAATTGTTTTCTGTTATAAAAAGTGTCATACTTGCTTGAATAGTAAGGAGCATCTTAAGGTAGGGTCCTTACTATTATATATAATAGTTATATATGTAATATATACTTTATGTATATTATAACCCCAAACTTGGATGTTCCATTCCTTGTTCTGATTTTCTCAATGCTCTCATATTATATGACTTTTATCTTAGCTATTTCTTCCATGCAAAAGATACAGAAATATATATTTTATCACTCAAATAAATGTATTAAATATGCTTGTTTAGTCTCCTTCTCTGGTTCTTCACCCAGAGTTCCCTGAATTTTGCAAAATCCTAAATGAGACCTTAAAAGTATATTTTTGTGTTATGTGTGTTTGAGGCCATTTATGAAGACACCTAAGAAGAGGGCTTTGTTGTCAGCAAAATCAGCCTTAAGAGAGAAATGGAATTTCTGGTGCAACCCCTCAGACCTCCAAGACAGGAAAAAAAAATAGTAGGAGGTTAACTCAGTTTCTGTTGACCATTAATTTCATCAGTTACTCCAGTGTAATGAATATTATGTACTTTTGTTAAAACATGGAGCATAGGGGGCGGAGCCATAGTCCAGCAGGTAGGGCGTTTGCCTTGCATGCGGCCAGCCCATGCCGCCGGGTTCGATCCTCCGGCATCCCATATGGTCCCCAAGCACCGCCAGGAGTGATTCCTGAGTGCAGAGCCAGGAGAAACCCCTGAGCATTGCTGGGTGTGACCCAAAAAGCAAAATAAAAAAAATTCGAGCTTAGTCAACATGTGGAAATGGCAAGATGAGGTCATGATTTGATGAGGTCGTGGAAACTCCCATTTTCCCACACCTTGCCCTAAGTATCTCTTCCTTCTAGTGACTACTAAATTAAAATCTTTTATAAGAAACTGAGAACCTACTAAGGAAACCTTTTCTCTCAGTTCTAAGAACCAGTTAAGCAAATAAAGCAAACTCCAAAAGAAAGTTGTCTGAAACTCTTATTTATAGTTGGTTGATCAGAAGCACAGGAAATGATGTGGACATGTGTCATTAGTATCTAAAGTTCGGGGCCAAGGTGGGCAGTCACATGGGCACACATGATTAACTGAGTCCTCAACCTACAGAATCTTAAATTATCTGCAGTTAGATAATGTATGATTAAATAGGATTTTGTTTGATAATCAGCTGGTATAAAATAGTTGATTGCTGGTATAACCACCTCGAAACACACACACACAAACACACACACAGGAACTGAGAGACTCAGTCACATTATTATTGTTGCATTTTATTTAACTTTTTATAAAATTGTTTACTTCTCTGTGCTGAAATTCTATTCTGATTTAACTTGAAGTATGTCTGTATGGTCATATCATAATTTTATGATGCTGGAAAAACTTTGCTGTAATCATTATAAAGGTAGATACAGAAATCAAAAATGGCCTATGACACAAGGACTCAGAGATTTTATGTACTGGGATTCTTCTTCCCCATTTTTCTAGCTCCAGTGATATATGAACACACAAACATACACACCTCCCAGAAATTAATACTGTTGTGAACATCAAACACAAAGTTATACACACAGACAATTTTAACCATCATATTTGCAAGATACAAGAGGCAGGGTAATTGTTGGCCAATTTTTTTTGTGTTTTCTGTCAGCAATATAAATCTCAGGATCTAAGAAAACAACATAATCCTAATGATTAAAAGAAAGAATTTCTTACCCATGTTCTCCAATGTTTAAATGAATTGCAAGTTGGACAAATATTCTCACAACTGTTTGGAATAGTTCCAGAGCTGTAGAATTCTCCAACAGTTTCCTCCCCCCTTAATTTATTAACCAGACAAAGTTGCTTTAAAATAATATTTTTATATTTTATTACTAAAAGAAAGCTGACAAATGTTTCTTGAACTAACCATTACACACCATTGTAACAGAGATTTCAAATGCACAATCATTGGTCTAGGAATTTGGAACTTAAGAATTTTAAATTCATTCAATACTGATTTTGTGCAGAATATTTTTTTACTTTTCTATGGAATACCCATTCCATTTCCAACTTCTCATGCATGGAGCAGATGGACTTCCTGTACTCAGAAGCATACCCCAGGTACCAGACTGTTCAGAACTTTAAGGTCCCTACCTGTAAGAAAATAAAAGAATTATTTATGTTTATGTACTTACAAGAAAATAAATAAACTTAGCAGAGATATAGCCCAATTAACTGGAGTTCATCCTTTGCACATAGGAGGCTGGAATTTGAGCCCTGGAGTACTGCGAGATAGACATTGTTCCTGGACATAGAGTTGGGTGTAGGCGCTGAACACTGCTAGCTATGGTGGGGGGGGAAAAAACAACAGAAAAAAAACCCACAATTTATAAAACAATTGTCAAAATACTTATTTAATTGCTTTCAGGAAAACTTCCCTAAAATCATCTCAAGAAATATTCTTGCATTTTATTCTAGAACAAAACAGTGGCGGAACTTATAAACAAAGATAAGGAGGGTAGCTTCTGTAGCTAAGAATGATGCCCTGTTTTCTCCTACGTGAATTAAGATTATTCTAATCATGATTGTTCCTTCCCTCAGTGCAGATATCTGACCCATCAGCCTATACAGTCACAGAGTTGACCCTTGAACAATATTATTAACTGAGTAAATGTATTTAGAACACTTGGGTGTGATTTTTCTTTTAAGAGAAAAATTGTGACCTATGTCCCTCATAACTTTCTTTTCCATGAAATAAAGAAAATGTAATCACTATGTTTTGAGAAAGATGTTCTCTACTTACTTCAAAATGGATCAGGAAGAGAATTCAGAAGGAAAATAATAGGGTCTCAACTCAGACTGAATTTTGTTCACCTCTGTTCTGGAGAACATCATCCCTGGAGGAAAAAAAAGGATTTAGACTGAGTGCTTTTTGAACATACGAAAAACTTAATGAATGTAAACTCATAGATGCTCAGCCATGGGAGAAGAGAAAACAGAGGTCACCATTTCCAGTTTTTTATCCTGTCAGTGTTGCAGTGAAACCTAAGAATTGAGAATTTGCTAAATAATAAGCCAAATGCATAAAGAATTGCTGAACTCAGATTCTTATTAAAGTCTTTTTTTCTCTTTTGCTGGCAAATGAGCACATACATATGCACACAATTACTTTTAAATATGAAGATTTAAAATTTTTTTTGAGAAGGAGCAAAACAGGAATATACTTTCTGAAACAGATCCGAGTTGATCAGTATTATAAATAGCACTGATAATCTATGAGGTAAAAAAAATTCTATCTTAAGTAGTAGTTTTACTAAGGTTTCGTACTCATAGTAGTTCTGATTATATCACATCACACAAGCTTATTATCATTTGCTGATGTGCTTTCCAAAGGGAAATTTTGTAAAGAATCTCTATTTACATGATAGACTATTATTTCCTAAGCATTCTTTGCTATCCCTCATATCACACAGAGTACTTGTCATACATTTGTAGTTTTTTAAAATCTCTTTGAAAAATTAAAACTTAGAAAATAAAGAATTTTAGGTAGGTCCATAGTCTAAAATAAAGCTTCTTCTTAAGTTTCTGCCTCCACTGCAAGTCCCTAATTAACCTTCATCCTGTGTAGGTGAGGAAACTGAGGTTTAAAGGGGTGATGCAATATGGGCTATGCCCACATAGATAGAAGATTTATTCTTACGTTATACCATATTTATCTCATTAAGTAACACTGTTTTAAATGATCCATGCATTGCTGTGCTTTTTAGTTTTAACAATGCAAATTTATTACCTCGTCCAAATTAAATTAAATGAAACAAAAGCTCAGTTTTAGCTTCAAGTAGGCAAAAACAAAATAAGGCCCAAAAAGCCTAAGGAAAAAAAAAGAATCCCACAGCAATAAAATAAAAAGATACATTGATCTCTTTAAATTAGAAGCAATTGTCATCCTGAATATTTTTCTCTCCGTCATGTAGGACATTCATATAACTTCTTCAGTATTTCAATAGAATTACTCCTCCGAGAAATCCCATACTGTGAGAATGTATTCAAGTAATTGAGCTGGCAGATGGCCTTAATATATGAAATATATTGATACAACAACCACTTACTTTCCTGACCGATGAAGCTGATAAATGACAAAGTAAAACAGAAAATATATGAAAGAAGTGTACTCAGGCTGCAGAGCCACATGCTGTGGGAGTTGCAGTCAAAATTACATAACCTACCTTATTCACTTTGATTAACTTTTCCCTCTGGTGGCTTTATTTTATTCTCATTGCATTGTTCAAGACTTTATGTCACTAGGTTTAGTTGTTTTCCGTTCTTTTTAATGTGAAGTACAGGACCCATGCTCATAAGCTTGTTCTTATAATGAATAAATTACCTATAAAACTTGTTTCCAAAAATTTGCAGATCCATAGTTTCACAGTCATCTGTTTAGCTCCACATCCTCAGATGTCTCCTTAGCTCTGTTTCCTGTAAGTCCCTTATATAGTGCCTGCAATAGAGTAGATAAAATGAGTGTATGTTTAAGGAACCGCTATCACCTATCAGGGCAACCGAGACATGTAGTCAAAAGTTAGTATCTTCTGCAGGTCAACTAAATATATTATTTTATCCAAAATGCTACCATTTATTATAAATAACTAGACTGTATAAAGTTGTCAACTTAAGTTATCTTAGTCAAAAATCTCCTCTTGAGAAATCACTATGTTAGCAAACACTTCTAGTGGTAAATAAAACTTTGAATAAGTTTCAAAGTCAGAGATATTATTAGAAGCTAAATTCTAGCTCTCAATTTATTCAGTCATGTGATTATGAAGATGCTTCAGAGTCTCTTTGGGACTCAGTTTTCTCTTTATAAAAAAAATCTGGCTTTCAGGATTTCTAAGGCATTAACTAAATAGTAGAAAGCTAGAATAAAGCCTGAAGCATCGGACTCCTCACTCAAAAGCAATTATTATTGTTCTTGAATCTCACATGGTATACCGTTATACCATTATACACACTTGCTTATCTAGGAGAAAATGCTAAAATTTTATAATGACTATTCAGTTGATAATAATGACTATTTCAGTGATAATGTATCAGAATAAATCCCTGTGAGATTGAAATACAATATGAGACATTTAGCTAAAATACACAAGTATGAACAGCAGAAATTAAGTGTTAAAAATATGAGGCAAGAGGTCTAAAGCTCCTGGTGTTTCTTGTAATTCTTTCGCAGCAATTTGGTAGTATTTTAATGAAGGTCAGCAGAATAAGAAGTTAGAGAACTTCTACAGGATGGTAAAGCAGCACAAATTGTTCAGTGGTTGTTTTTTCCTCATACAATTACAGTCTCAGGATAATTGAAGGTCCACAAGTTATCTTGATGCCAAAAAAGATTTGGAGACTCGTGATTTCTATCGTAAACACTGGAAAGAATTTTTTAAATGTTCTTTCATATGTTTTGATTGAAAGATTTTTTACACCCAATCTTTTTCTTCATCCTAAAGAAGGATTGTCTATGCGCAGTGCCTATTGCTAGATGTTGAAATCAGTGCTAAAAAGGACCTCAGCCTTTACAAATAGAAGTTTATAACATAATTAGAAGAGAGCAGCATATATAATTAGTATATATAACAAAATATATACTAATTTAACAAAATAGTAGGGTTGAATTAGTTTATGAATATATATATGTCATATATAAATACATATAAATCCAAAATATGTTTTGGAAAAGAGAGGATTCTCTGTTTTCTTTTCTTTCCTTTTTATTTGAGGGAGGGCTGGTTGAGCCACACCTAGTGTGGCTCAGGACTTACTCCTGACTTTTCCTCAAAGAATCACTGCTGGTGATACCAGGGATGGAGCCTAGCCTAGCTACTTGGGAGGAAAGTGCCTTATCCCCTGTGCTATCGCTCCAGTCCTGAAAAGAGCAGATTTTCATTTGCTCAACGTAGTATGTTTACCATTTGTGTAGTGATATCAGCAAATTACAGTGACATGTTATGATTTGGATGTGTGATTCACAGTGAACCTATTTAAAAAGATTTATGGTCCACTATGTTTATGCTGAGATTGTTATGGTTTTGTAAATTTCTCCGTTGCCGATAACTTGCTTTCTTTTCAATGGAGAAGACAGAATAGAAGCGTATGTTTGGAGTCACTTTTACAAGTAGAAGGAATGAAGCACTGGGAAAGCTTTCACAAACTGAGAATCGCAGTAAATCATTTATAGTAGCAGTAGTAGCTAACACTTACGGATCTCTTATTACATTGATTATAAGGAGTGTATTTGGATATATCCAAATATCCTGTAAGCAGAACAGTAATTTTATTTCCACTTTTCAGATAATGTAATCAAGTCTTAGAGAGATTCTGTATTTTCCCCCGACTCCTGTGATTGTAATACAATAGACACTAAATTCTTGAACCACCGAATGTTCATCGTAGTAGGAATCAATGGGGTTTCTCCCAGCTTGTAAGCGATATGGCCCCTTCCTTTCTCTGTGGGTCAGAGTATATGCTGTCTACAGGTCTACATGCTAAGTGCCACCATCTCTCTAGTGCCATGACTTCATCAATAACAGCAGCAAGACAGGATCCCCACTCATTCCTCTCTTCCCAGTGAAGCCTTAATATTAGTGTGTTATAGTTTTTTGAATTCCATGAATTTTCTAACCAATCTCAAATAAAGTGAAAATCTGATCAGTTCACCGAATTTACAGATGAGCCTACCTAGGTATCCTGTATACCAGGATTTCAATACGGACACACTTACTTAGGACCTTGAATTTCACCTAATGAACTAAATGCAACCTACAGCAGAGAATAAAAATATGTTTTCCATTCCAGAAAATAAACTTGCAGACAGTTCAGGAAACTCATCCATAATATTTAAACTTAGAATAAACTTAGAAAGTAGTTATCTTCATTTGATATTTGATATATGTTATAACGTTCTGCTGGTCCTGGAAAAGTCTATTCTATCTTCATTCTTATAACGTTAGCTTAAAATTTTAAATTCTTTTTAGAATTAAGTAATCCTACATTGGAAACTTGTTTTCTTCATTTTAAATCTGTCTCTATTCTCCTATATTCAAATAGCATAAATATATAAACTTGTATATTTGCAGTTCCATTGTCTATTCCTTTAAATTTTCACTGAATATTTAATTTTGTTTTTCATAATTATTTCTTCAATGGCTGAAATAATCAGTGGCTATTAAGCATAATACAAAATTTAAATCATATTTTCCAGAAACAACATTTTAAATGATTTTATTGTAATTCTACCTTAGACTAATTGACATGTTTGAACAAATATAATATTAACTATAATAGCAATTTCTTCTTTATGCAAATATCTTTTAAATTCTAAAATTCAGAGAACACATTCTTTAAAAGTTATCATGGTTCACACCTTGTAGTGAATAGCAGACGTTAACAATGAATATTTATCTTTTATATGTCTTACAGATTTTTTAAAAAATCTTATCACACTGGAAAAGTGAAAATAATCCCTACTAAGGTTTATAAGTGAGGGTTTAAAAATATTTTTTTAGGTGGTGAAGAAAAATGGGTGACTGCAGCAGTTTTTCGTTGTGACAATAGTGCCACCTAATGTTGCATGCAAAGCTCTAAAATAACTAAAAACTGAATTTAAACTTTGGTTAAACAAGATTCTTAAACCTCAAATCACACATTGGAATAGGTTTCACAATTTATATATTACAAGTAATACTAACTAAATACTTTTTTAATTAAAAAATCAAACACATTTCAATCTGGCAAACGTTAATTTACTAGAAATATGTTCATGTATAACATGACAAAGATTAAACAAATTTTCCCAAATAGAAGCATAAACTATATGTTTGTTATCATTAATTTGTAAGGAAAAAATTCAGCTCAAAACTATCATAGTAAAACGTCATTGGCAATTTAGAAGTATAATAGCTGTGAATAAGTATAACTTAAGTTTCAATTTTGTATTTGCTTTTTCACATATACACTCATGTATGGTTATCAAAATGCATTTTTACTAAAGAGGTCTTAATAAATATGCAATAATGTAGGTAACTATTCACTTTTCTCACTGTATTCATTGTACTTCACAGTATTCACTGTAACTATTCTGATTAAAGACAAGTTAATTAAAGTAATAGAATTATGTGTTTCCCTGAGTAAATTAAACTCATCAAACTTTTGTTCTTACTACTATATCAATGCAATGCAAACACAAGTTGTAATACAAACATAATTAAAACTAGTTTTAATAGAAATTTTACATTAGGGTGTAGAGTAGCAGGATCAAAATAGATGGAATTACTTGATTGAAATGAATCCATTGATTTGTCTTGTGCTATTTTATAGTTCTAAAAGTGAAATTTTAGACTATCTTACAAAACATTTAACAAGTCACAAATGTACACATCAGCAGATTTTTGTTGTGAAGCTATTAATAGAGCTGATGTGTAGTTCTTCTCTTTAGAGTGGATCTGATGCTCACATTCAAATGATTCAGGATTTGGGTTCCTGAACAAGTACTTCCAGTAGCTCACTGATGTAATTCAGTTCTCCTTTTTCATTATATCAGCTCCCATGAACAAGACAGTACTAATTCTTTGTACTTAAAGGTTTCCAACATCATTGAACAAGCATTTTTCTAAAGTGGGAAGAAAATAAGGTAGTAGCAAACTTTGTCCTCTTTACTCAACAAATGTCAATTTGCAACCCCATATCCTGCTTAGTTGGGGGCAACTTTGTATAATATTTACCAGAGATCTTATCTCTCAAATTTTCTAGTTACTAGGCTTTATTCTTATATCTTAATCTGAATTGCTTTACAACTTCAGCGGTGTCTCCATAAAATTTTCTGGAGTTTAATTCCTAGATTATAACTATAGAAATTGAGGTACACATTATATTCATGAATTGTAGCAGATTCTATTCATTAATTAATATATATTAATAACTTCGTTCCCCCTTTCCCATTCCTCAGACAGACAGATGGGAGTATGCAGTAACTTGATTGTTTCCTGGAAAGCTGTGGCTTCTGTCTAAATAAGACTGAATTCACCTCCCTATTTTTTCTCTCTCATTTTTCTGTTGAACATGAATTGATGCCGATAGCTTTGGAAGCAATTATCTCTTTAATAAAGCTGCTCTGGTATCATTGAATCAGCAGAACAAACCCAGCAGCCATATATTGCAGACTTCTTTTATGTGAAAGGGAAAAAAATCGATCTTTTGTACTGCTTTTTTCTTGCAACTGAAAACCACTCCAATGCCCCATAAATATATGAAGATTATAGCAATTAAGACGCTGGGAACAGTGCTCAGCATAGGTATCAAGAATAAAAGCAATTCAGATATAAAAGAAATTTTATAAAATCAAAATTAATCCTCTTTAAAAAAACAAACTTGCATAAGGGAAGGCAAATGATCTCCCCAAATGAGTGCACAATACATAAGCACCTGAGTGACTATTTCATATTAGAGTACAATCCAAACTATGGGCTCTAATACTGTTGCATATAGATTTGCATAACTAAAAATATGAAAAATAAATGACTGACCTTAGGGGCCAGAGAGATAGATACTACAGTGGGTAGGGCATTTGCCTTGCATGTAGCTGACCCGGGTTGGATCTCTGGCATCCCATATGGTTCCATGAGTTCCACCAGGAGTGATTCCTGAGTGCAGAGCCAGGAGTAATCCCTGAGCATCGCAGGATGTGACCTAAAAAGCAAAAAAAAAAAAAACCTGACTTGATAAAACATATGTTAATTTGCTTTTTTTTTTGGTGGGGGGGCTTTTTAGTCACACCAGTGTTGTTTAGGTGGTTACTCTGGCTCTACACTCGGAATTACTACTGGCAGTTCTGAGAGGACCATACGGGATGCTGAGGATCAAATCCCGGTCAGCTTCATGCAAGGCAAATGCCCTATCCCGTTGTACTATTGTTCAGGCCCCAACATCTGCTAATTGTTAAATAGATAAACAAATCTCAATTACTTAAAGGCTAATAAATAAGACTTCAGAAACTAGATGGAGAGTAAACACATTCCAAGAGGAGGACTGTATGGGGAGAAAAGCAAGAAACTGTTACAAAAGTGAAGCTTGTAGCAGTTAAAATGTGTTCATGTAAAGATCTAGGGTTCCTATGCTAGCCACTAATTTTTTTTGGTCATATATTAGACTTGCCTGATTCTATGAAAAGTTGATTTATTTCCCTTTTCTCTAGGGTTATGATAAACTATAGAGAGTGGAATGAATAGTTATGGGAAAAGATAACAATTAACTGAGCAGAAATTATCTGAATCCATGTAGCAAAACAAAAGAATCTGTTAGGACTAATGGGTTTAGAAAATAATGAACTAAAATTAGTTTTACAGAAAACATACCAATCATGTAACTGATTTCCCGAGACTAAAATGGAATTTCAACTATAACTGATCACCTATCATTTGTATACACATGATCACTTGATCACTTGATCACGTGACATCACGTTATACATCGATTTGCTCTAGAGGGTGGCAGTAACATTTCCATTTGACTCTGTCACGTGCCAGTGTAGCCCAAAGGCATCTGCTTGCTTCAGAAATACAAAGAGCCTCAAATCATTGGTTCATAGTCTTGACCAAGAAGTCTGACCATTTTGTAGGTGGGCAGACGTGCAATCTTTTGACATCCCTTGGAATCCAGTCGGTAACTGCACTAGTGCAGTGGAAATCTCCAAATCACATTACATGTCCAGCCTATCTGATTTTCAATGTCTTAGCAAACGAGACAGTGTCCCTGACTCTGGATCATCGACGGAGGTTGGAACCCCAGATGCCTTCTCTCACTTGAGTGAGGAATTATATTCCAGTATAGGTCTTTCTTTCTTTCTTTTCTTTCTTTTTCTCTTTTTCTTTCTTTCTTTCTTTCTTTCTTTCTTTCTTTCTTTCTTTCTTTTCTTTCTTTCTTTCTTTCTTTCTTTCTCTTTTTCTTTCTTTCTTTCTTTCTTTCTTTCTTTCTTTCTTTTCTTTCTTTCTTTCTTTCTTTTCTTCTTCTTCTGCTTCTGCTTCTTCTTCTTCTTCTTCTTCTTCTTCTTTCTTTCTTCTTCCTCTCTGCTTCTTCTTCTTCTGCTTCTGCTTCTTCTTCTTTTTTTTTTTTGCTTTTTGGGTCACACCAGCAAGTGCTCAGGTGTTACTCCTGGCTCTGCACTCAGAAATTACTCCTGGCAGGGTTCGGGGGGATCGAACCTGGGTTGCGCATGCAAGGCAAATGCCCTACCTGCTGTGCTATTGATCCAGCCCCCAGGTCTTTCGATTCTTCTTTGGGAGACCCAAATAGCGTTCTCATCCTGCTTTCGTAGGGCCCAGGTCTCTGAGGGTGTATGTTAATGCAGCGAGAATGGTGGAGTCAAAGAGATATGCCCGGAGCAGGAGTTTCTTTGTCCTTTAGCTATTTCTTCATTGCTCTTGAAGGCGTTCCATGCACCTCTCTTCCTCCTGCGCAGCTCAGGTTTTAGGTCATTCATCATGTTGACTTCTCGACCTAGGTACACATAACTGCTGCATTCAGAGATGTTTCTTCCATTGAGAGTGAATGGGCCTCAGGAAATAGTTCATTTTTTCATAAGCATAGTTTTATTGAGATTCAGCTGTAGATCTATCTTTCCACATTCTCGGTCAAAGTCAGCCAGCAATTGTGCCATTTGGCTAATGTTTGGAGTTATTAGAACGATGTCATCAGCGAAGTGGAGGTGGTGTAGTTGCTGTCCTTCTACCTTCACTCCCATTCCTTCCCATTCTAATTGTCGCATGAGCGTTCTTGAGGGTGGCGCTGAAGAGTTTTGGTGAAATGGTATCACCCTGCCAAACCCCTCTATTGACATCAATGATCACTTCCTTGTAGAATGGTGAGATCCTGGTGGTGAATCCATAATACAGCTCACAAAGGATCTAGATGTATTGGGTTTGAACACCCTGCTTGGCTAGGGTTTCGATGACCGCTTCCGGTCTCAACAGAATCAAAGGCTTTCTTTAAATCAGTGAAGGTGAGACAGAGCAGTATCTTGAACTCCCTACAAACCAGAAATGAGCTTGGTTACCATGTGGATATGGTCAATTGTGCTGAATCCTTTTTTGGAAGCCAGCTTGCTTGCATGGTTGTCTTTTTATCTAATGTTTTGCCAATCCTGTTTTAGGATGACTCAGGTGAACAGCTTGTAGATGATGGACAACAGGCAGATGGGGCAATCATTGACAATGTCATGGATGTCTCCCTTCTTGAACAGTAGAACTATCCTGCAAGTTTTCCATTGGGAGGGCACCTTGCATTCAGACAGGTAGCTTGTGCAGAGCCGAGGCAGTGTATTGATGAGTACTGAGAGCAGATTCTTCAGGTGTTTGGGTCTGACTTTGTCTGGGCCATGTGCTGTACCCTTCTTTACTGACAAAATGGCATATCAGATTTCAGAAGGGTGAACTTTGGGAACGACACATCCGTCCTGTGGAATTTGGTATGTGGGTAGGTGGATATGGCTATCAAAGAGATCTGAATAGAAGTCACAGATAATCTTCTCCATTGCCTTTCTGGAAGATGTGATAGATCCATCAGGTCATTTGGAAAGCAGTCATCTTGGTCTTATAGTTGGTGAAGGGACAGGCAGGTGATGAGAATGCTTTTCTCAGCTTCTGCTTGGCCAGTATTTCTGCTATTCTCTCTTTGAGGTCTTTCTTTATGGTTTCTCACACTAGTTTGTGAGCTTGGACACTAGCATTTGGTCGTCTGAGACTCGCGCCTTGCCAGGTTGGCGAATGAGTTTGAGAATTTTTGAAGACAGGCATCCTTTTTGTGGCTTTTCTCGTGGCATTCTTCACACAATCATGGAGGTGCTGAACCAGTAGGTTGTATTCTTCATCAATGCTGTCAATGATCATATCTTCCCATTTTTCCTCAACGGTGCCAAAGAGTTCCCAGTTGGTGGTCTTTCTGGGAGTTCTCTTCATGTACTTTGCAGCCTTTTCTCCCAGTTGTGTGAAGTAGAATTTTGCACCAAGGAGACAGTGGTCCAATCCTGTTTGGAATTCTGGAATGACAGTGACATCAATCAGGCAAAACCATCGATTGAATATGATGTGGTCAATTTCATTGTGTAACTGTCCACCAGGAGATTCCCATGCCCAACGTTTCTATGCAGGCTTCGGAACTGAGTTCCCATGAATGGTCTTGGTGGACATGATGAACTCAGCCTCTCACCCTGTTTCGTTCCATTCTAGACCATGGGTCCCGATGTGGAGTTCTTTGGCCGATCTTCTTGGTCCTATCTTGGCATTAAAATCACAGACTATGATCTTGCAGAAGGTGTGATCTTTTTTTATAGAACTCCTCAAGTTCCATGTAGAATTTCTCAATTTCTTCTTCTTGTATTGGATGTTGATGCGTAGAGAATGAAGACAGAAATTTCTGGCAGTGGGCCATATCTCTTCAAATGTAATCATCCTATTCAGTTTGTTAGTCATTCAAATGAATCAATGTTCAAGGCTTGTTCGTGTTGACAAAGGACACCGCCGCCACTGACACCTCTTTTCGTCGCATGTTCCGAAGAATAGTTCTTTTCTGGTGTCAAAAATGGCGTGTTGCGATTAATGCCTCCTCATCTCAGTCAGACCATTGATTTCAGTGCTTGATCATTTTGTGCTTTCACCATGTGTATACACATGATGAGGAGCATTAGGCAGTGAGGGTTGAGGGAGGTATGAGGAGGTTATTGGACAGATTAAAATAATTTCCCTGACTTTTCATATAAATTTGAAAATTGAGATACATCTTAGTGAAATGGTACTCCTACCTGGTTAAAGGAAAGGCCTCTGTTGAGATACATCTTAATCTTTAAGAATATATGCTGAATAAAGGACTATTTAGAAGTATGGAAAAGAAGTAGATTGTGCAGCATTTTAATTTTTTTTAATTTCTCTTTTTTTGAGTAACACCCGGCAATTTTCAGGGGTTACTCCTGGCTTTACTCAGGAATTATTCGTGCTGGGGGGACCATGTAAAATGCTAGGAATCGACCCATGTCAGCTGTGTGCAAGGCAAAGACCCTACCTGCTCTAGTATCATTCTGGCCCCAGACTAAGGAGCATTTTAATATTAGGTTTGCTTCACCTAATTTCACTTTTCTAATCATTTTTAAAATTTTGATTTAGTTGTCACACCTAGTAGTGCCTAGGGCTCACTCCTTGTTCTGTACTCATCCTTTTTGCTTCTAATGGGCTTGAGAGACCATCTGGGGTACTGAGGAATGAACCTGTCCTCCAGTTTTGTCTCTCTGACCTCATCCCCTTTTGACTTTAGTATAAATAATTTTACACTAAGACTGTGATTCTAAGATGATTTGGATATCTCTAATTTTGAACTGTTATCTTTTAAATGACTATAAAACAAAGAGATGTTGCAGCATTTTTGAACCAGTTTTCTCAATAAAAATTTTCATAGTTTTCAATAAATATTTTGTCTTAAGTATAGCACATAGTGTTGAAACTACTGGGGGCGTAAAAGTAAACAAGACAATAACATTTTATAACCCACAAAGATAATTTATGTAAATAAATATGAATAAAATAAAACAATAAAGTAGGTGGTATTTTTGTATAGTAACAGATACTATGGAGAAAAACAAATTCTGGAAGGGAATATGGGCATGTGGGGAAACTGGAAGTTTAAAGTCATATTGGCACCTCTAGTAGATATATTATGGTACCCACACTTAAGGAAGATGAACCTTGAGCTTTGTAGTTATTAGGGGAATAAAAAGAGACGGATTTAATGTCAACATAATATAATATTTTTGGAGAGTGCAAGGTCAAGGAGAAACCTAAAAAGAATGATATGACTGATTCTGACTGTCAAATATACTGAAATAAGGTTGGGAAATTTTTTTCTAAAGAAGATCTTTCAGTATTTCTGGCAAGGGATGATGGTGTCATAAGGTAGG
>JAJIBD010030157.1:0-21005 GCA_021461705.1 Cryptotis parvus
GAAATATATTATCTTAATTGATTTATTTAAATCATGTCTGTTCAAATCATTCAAATTTTTATGCAGTGCAATTGTTGATATGTCTCTTAATGTAATTGATCTCCTTTTGACCTTCTATAAGGTTGAGAGGTAATTTTTTGTTCTTAAAAATAATTTCATTTTCCTGACAATATTGCTGCTACTTAGCTTATGTAAGAGAATGTTTTATTTTTTACAGTTTTTTCTTTTTTTGGGTCATACCGACAATGCTCAGGGGTTAGTCCCAGCTTTGCACTCAGGAATTACTCTGGGCAGTGCTCAGGGGAACATATGGGATGCCAGGGATCGAACCTGGGTCAATACGTGCAAGGCAAATGCCCTACCGCTGAACTATTAATCTGGCCCTGTAAGAGAATGTTTTAAGCAAATACAAACAGAAAAATTTGGAGGTAAAATAGTATGGTGTTAATCTTTAAATGATAACTTATAAGTAATAAATATATATGATACACACACAGAAGCTCTCAGAGGTGATCATCTTGAAGAACATATAAATACCAGATAATAACAGCATTATCTGAAATTTATATCATGTTATAGACCAGTTAAAAGAAGGCAGCAACCCCCTCCAATTTAGGGCTTAAGTGACCTTTTCATCCTGCTATCTACAAAAAGCCCAGAACAAATTCCTGTTAGAGGTTGGGAGACCCCCGCCCAGAACCTGCTATCTGGCCTGGAATTGCATTCCTGCATGTACACATAGCCGTTGCTGACCTGCAACCCACACATGTGCCTAGCCGCACCAAATATAGAAAGAAGTATTGAGTGTGACCCGATTGGTAGGTGATGGTAACTTGTTGCAAAGTGATTGGCTGCCTGTGCACAGACCTTGATATAATGTTTTAAATCTATTGGATGTTTATGCGTGGGCTTCTCTGTAGTGGCGGGAATTATCTCTTAAAAGATCCCCCAAAGGGCTCAGGGCTCTTAGCCGCTGACTGCTTGTGGTCATGCTATGAGCCGGGTATACTCGAATAAACCCTTTTTTTTGCATAGGACTGGTCTCTCAGAGTTTTCCCTTTGATAGGTTCGGCATTCCGAGGCTCCCAGTCAGTCACCCCATTGGGTGGTCAACCCCTTTCACAGTGTTACCTCAATAAAAGTCTATTTTAAAAATAACCATAAATAAAACATTCTACTGAAAGAGATTTATAAAGGTGTTTATTAGAAATCTTTATATAGGTTTTGCAACTTTTGCTAAGTATGATATTTATGGTGTCCTTAAAGTTTACCAAAAATTCAAGTTTTAAATTATAGGTTTAAAGGAGTTTAAAGGATTAAAGGACACAATGTCTAGATCACTCCTGGTCCCAGAGTATAGTGAGGAAAAGGAGATGAATAGAATGAAGAGGAAGGGAAGAAGAGAGATGAGAAGCAATGGGGGCAGGGGTCAAGGGAGACACTGGTGTGTCAGTGATGTTAAAGAATGATGTCACAAGACCCAAACTTCAAACTTCATGAGACCACTGAAACAGCAAGACAGTGAAATGGCAAGATACAAACTTCAAGCTTTATGAGATCAAAACTTCAAAACAAGATTTAAGAGTTTCTATCAAAATGGCAGGTTGGCGTGGGGCAGCAGGGAAGGAAATCTGAAGACACGGATAGAGAGAAGTCGGCACTGGAGGTAGAAGCCGGCACTGGAGCAACGTATATCTAAATCCCATCCATGAATAACTTTTTAAATCACATTCTGGAAGAAAACCACTGAACTGAGAATAATTGTAATATTCAATAGTAATTCTAATGCCAGCCTCCTGGTATGCTAGTCTACCACAATGCAAGTATTTAGCTTCTACAAACGTTTAAGGTGAAAATTTCTTAGCTATCCTTTGCAGATTAGTGCATGACTGTTGCTGTACTCATGTTCCTAACTCAGGTTTCGTGGTTTTACTGAATGGAAGAGGAAGGGTCAGCACTGTGGTTCATGGCACCTTAATTTCATCCAACTAGCAATTGATGCTCGAGACTAACCTGTGATCTGAGAACCAATAATAGTGATGTGCCTAGAAAGTGTAGGACTTTTAGATCTAGAAATTTGATTTAATAAAAATAATCTAATAGAATTTATGAAAAAAAGAACATTTAAAAGCAGCTGTTCCAAAAAATGCAAATGATTTCAAAAGAACTCTGATCATTAGTTTGTAAATTCAACAGTTCTTAAACAGTTTTAGGGGACCATTTCCACGTTTATGATTTATTGAAGCAGAATGTTACATTATCAAATCATTAATTTGGAAAACTGAAACTAGGATAATGCTACTTGTCAATTATAAATCTTATAAACAAGAAATTACTTGCCAATTATACCTCTTATAAAGAAGAACTTACTTTTCAATATACCTCTAATAAACAAGAAGTTTGTTTAGTAGAACTATTACTTTTGTTTTAGAAGACAATTGCAATTCTTCAGTTGTAATAATTAAGCTGTTGATAGTCATTTCACTAGAAAATCAATTCTAGGCCATCGCAACTAGCTAGTGAGGTGAATTTAGTGACTTAATAACATCAGTGAAGTTTCAACTGTAAAATGACCCTAGTAACTATGTCTCATTGAAATATTATTAAAAGTAAATCTAAGATAGGTTATGCCTCCTTAAGGAAATTTTTTCTAAGCACCTCTTTATTTTTATCCCATGAAATTTAATATGTGATATAGTCAGTATTAGGTTAAAATACTGACTGAAGTCCACATCCGGACTCTCTCTCGTCAGACCTCCACCCAGCAGACCAGCCTATCAGCGCCGGTGCGGCCGCTGCTGGCCCCGCAGGAGTTCACCAATAAATGCTGGACTTAGAGATGCCTACAAGAGTATGCTACCTACACGGCAGAGCCTGGCAAGCTACCCGTGTTGTATTTGATATATATGCCAAATACCAGTAACAATTATAGACCTCATTCCGAATGGATTGAGGCTCTGTATGTTCCTGGAGCAAGCAGATGCCTTGGGCTCTACTAGCATGAAACGGGACATATGGAGATGTTACTGGGGCCCGCTCGAGCAAATTGATGATGAACGGGAAGACAGGTTAAAATGACTTTCTAGTATATGTTTTGATCTCTTTTTGACTCATGAATAAATCTAAATGTATTGCTTAAGTTCAAAGCAAAGAGTTTTTTTTTTTGCTTTTTTGGGTCACACCCTGTTGCAGGACACCTAAAAGCCTAGGCCTCTGCATCTGCCCTGGATTGCCTCCTGCAGGTCACTTCATAGATAGGGGGATAGTCTGAATGTGGCAGTCTTATCTGACCATGTATTCTGTACTGGCTGGTATAAATATTCTCTCATGCTACCACAATCATCGTGGGACTAGCTAGATCTTACCAGCATATTTGCCTGGCCACATAGGATCCCTAAGTAATTAGATCAGAGAGAAAAGCTGTTTGCCTCCAAGCAAATAAGCATGGCTCCCTGATATACTCAAAGGCAACTAAAATACAAAACTACCGTGAAGTAGAAGAGACTTGTGAAGGCTTGGAGAGATATTTAACTGGCATTAGTATTAGTCTTTGGTACAGAGACATGCCATCTCATAAACCCCCCTCCTCTACTTTAGAAAAGGCAATTACAGGCAGATCTTAGCTCAAGACATTAGCATATAAAAGGGCCTAGGTGAAGTGATGGGAGAGATTACCTGAGGGCATTTGACCCTCCCTGCTTTCCATAACAGTGGGAGGGAGGTCTGAGTTGCAGGAGTATAATACTAGCCTGCTTCCTCTCTTGGGGGGCTCCTTTTTGGGCCTCTCTTTGTGAGCTTGCACCCTTCTTGGGAGTCTTGTCTTTGTCTCCTCTTTACAGGGACTTTTACACGTGGTGGTCGCCATCTTGGCCTACGTGGCTGGGGTTCTAGCCAGGAATCCTAAGCACTGGGCTTTTCCTTTTGCTGATTTGTATGCCTGAACCTGTGATAAGTAAACCCTTTTAAAACTGCATCAGATTCCTGAGTTTTCATCCATTCCTCGCCGGTTTTGGAGGTAGAAGGGAACTTCGCTTCCTGGCACTGTTTGGGGACCCCCGGCGGAGCTCCCCGACATAGCACCCAGCGATACTCAGGGTTTACTCCTGGCTCTGCACTTAGGAATTACTTCTGGCGGTGCTCGGGGGACCATATGGGATGCCGGGATCGAACCTCGGCCGGCATGGGCCAGCCCCGCAAGTCAAATGCCCCTACCCGCTGGGCTATCACTCCAGCCCCAAAGAGAGTTTTTTTTTAACAATCCTTCTCCTTAGTTATTTGTAATTTTAATTAAAGTAACATTGTGTTAGATGGTGTAAACATAATATAGTTCTTCAATCACCTATCAAAGCATTCTTCCAATGAAGCTGAGGGATTGGTCCCTGTGCCTACTGCTCCATGCTGAAATTGAATTTTTGTTCTTATTGTTCTTTTGTTCTTATTGTTCCTACTGGTTTCCCGTTTGAAGATTTAAAATTAAATTTAAGTCTTCAGGCTGAAACAAGTTGTCAAGTTATATTTGACCCTCACTTGAGAAAAGGAAAAATATGTGATCCCATAGACACTTATCGAAATAGCATTTCATTTTATAAATGCAGAGGAAGAAGTCATTAAATTTCTAAAACTTAATAAATGTGGTTCCCTTTGTTGTTTGTTATGTTCTTGGCAGATCCTGGCAAGCTACCCGAGTCGTATTTGATATGCCAAATACCAGTAACAATTATAGACCTAATTCCTATGACCTGATGGAATGGTTTGAGGCTCTTTATGTTCCTGGAGCAAGCAGGTGCCCTTGGGCTCTACTAGCATGAAACAGGATATGGGGAGATGTTACTGGTGCCCGCTCGAGCAAATCAATGATGAATGGGAAGACAGTGATACAGTGATGTTCTCACAGTCTCATGGGTCTCTGACAAATACCTTTCTTTGCTCCTTTTTTGTGACTCATTACTTCTCTTCTTGTCTCTTTGGGGGTTTAACTCCTTATTCTTCCCTAGGGATGCTTTAATTGAGAAAGGAGAAAAATCTTAATTCATGTGCATCAATGAAGTTGCAAAATTTTCCAACTCTGGCTGGTCCCTTCTGCATCTTCTCTTTGGCTTATTCAACCTGGACCTCCAGGTTTCCATCCCTAGGTCTCCCCTGGTTCTTTGCTCCTTTCTATGACTCCACAGTTTGCTCACATTTTGTCTGACTTCCCAGAACAACAGTTGAAACTCTCTTTTATACTAAATTGATCATTTGATCACTCGAATCCCATTATTCATCGATTTGCTCAAGCGGGAGCCAGTAACATTTCCATTTGACCCTATCACATGCCAGTGTAGCCCAATGGCATCTGGTTGCTTCAGGAATATGAAGAGCCTCAAACCGTTCCTTCAGGGTCTTGACAAAGAAGTCTGACCATCTTGTAGGTGGCGGCCACATGATCTTTTGATACCCCGTGGGATCCAGTCAGTAACGGGTCTAGTCCAGCGGTCGTTTCCAAATCACATTACATGTCCAGTACATCTGATTTTCAATGCCTTGGCAAACGAGACAGTGTCCCTGATTCTGGAATAGCTACTGAGGTCAGAATCCAGGATTCCTTCTTTCACTTGAGTGGAGGCGTGATATTCCAAGCATAGCCCTTTCGATTCCTCTCTGGGAGACCTGAATAGCATTCTCATCCTGCTTTCGTAGGGCCCAGGTCTCTGAGGCATATGTTAATGCAAGGGGAACGGTGGAGTCAAAGAGATGTGCCCGGATTTGGAGGTTCTTTGTCCTTTTAGCTATTTTTTCGATGCTTTTGAAGGCATTCCATGCCGCCTCTCTTCCTCCTGCGCAGGTTAGGTTTTAGGTCTTTCATCATCTTGACTTCTTGACCTAGGTACACATAACTGCTGCATTCAGAGATGTTTGTTCCTTTGAGAACAAACATCATACTAAATTAGTACATGGATATTTAGCATCCTTTCACTAAGTTCTTATTCCTTGGAATGAAGAGAATGATGATGCTTAATGTATTTAAATTTTAAATGCTCTTAACTCTAATACTGAAAACTGCCATCACTTATACCATCTACTCTAAGATGAGTGAGAGGAGTGGAGAAAGAAAATATCTTCTTTCTTTGTATTGGTTTCCTTCTTTATTCATTGGTGGGGGGATGTTGAGGAAGACACACCCAGTGGTGCCTAGGTCTTACTCCTGCCTCTGTGCTCAGGGATCACTCCTGGTGGTGCATGGGGAATCTACTTTCCTTCTTAATATGACAAGAGGGTAACCTTCCAATGGTTGTCAATTCAGCTCCTAGGAATCTGTGTAAAAACCACAAACCATGAGCACACAAATGAAAACAGATACATGCACGTCTGTGCTCATTGCAGCACTAATTAAAAAAAACCTGATCTGGAAGCATCCCAGATCCAATCAAAGATGAACAGAACAGAAGATGTGGTGAATCTGACCAGTGGAAAGCTGCTCAACTCTCAATTCCTCCAGCATCAATGGGATGAGGTACCTTGTTAAAGTAAAATAAGGCAGGAGAGTAAGACCGGACAATTGACTCAGATCTAGAAGAACAAAGCAAGGGAACAGACAAAAGCAAACAAACACTAACTCTGACAGCAGAGCTGAGGTTGTTGGAGAAAAAAAAGAAGAAATGGGGAGTCGTGACCAGTGAGCTGTGCAGAGTAATGTTGGGACTTAGGTGGTAGTTGTGGTGCACTAACATTTATTTTGAGGAAACAAGAAACTGCACCAATAAAACATAAACAGTTGCATCAGCCAATGTTACCACAATTAAAAAATTAAAGTTGATAGTGATTTTGTTTTGTTTATTTGGGGCCACACCTATGGGTGCTCAGGATTTACTCCTGGCTCTATGCTCGAGGTTCAGTCATTATGGGGCCAAGAGAGGACTGTATGCGGTGTCAGGGATAGAATCCAGGTCAGCTGTGTGCAAGGCACAGCCCTACCTGCTGTACTGTTTCTACAGTACATACATAAAGAGGACAGTATTTTTCCACAAAAAAAGGTAGTAACTTTAATGATGCATTATGTGATATTAAGAGATATTTAAATCTTCTTAAGTGTTGTGAATGAAGAAAGGTAAAAGTCTTCATATTTATACTACCAAGCTATTAGCTCAGCAGACGTGCACTCTTGTGAGGTTTAACATAGAGTGAAACTTACTTTCCTTAATGCTTTCAAATTTCTCTTAAGCACAGTTACTATTGAATTTAGTTTATAACGTGCATGCGAAGATTAAATCCATGGAATATTTATAGGCAGACTCCATACCATTCACACTGCTAAATAACGTTGAGACAAAGATATGGATGATACAACCTATTATTTCCTTTCCAAGTTTACTATCTACTGATATATCATATAAACCCTTCACAAATTACAGTAAAAGATGACTCAGCTAATGATCTAAATATTGCCTGTATTCTTGTAAAAAATTTTAATAATGTATTTTACAAGACACTTTTAAATATGTTTTACAAGAATACAGGCAATATTTAGATTTCCTAACATTTACATTATTGCATTTGTGTAATTATGGTCAACAATTGCCATATGTTATACCTTTTCATTTTCTCTAGCTAGCTCCAGTGTAGTCTCTGAGTGCATAGTTCTTTGTGTCCTAGTAGGTGATACGATTATATATTTCTAGATATTACAATTCATTATATGTGAAAATGAGTAAAATACTAATCACTATAATAAGCATTGATGCCATCTGCAAATGGTAAACCTCTCCATCAAAGCCAAACTGAAAAGTCGAAGACCTCCTTGTTTCCAGAATCTGAGAGAGTTAAGACAAATGCAAAAAGCTATTCTGACAGATCCTGGCTGATGTGACTCCACCAACAACGTCAGCTCAAGAGCATGCACTTTGGATCCTCCCAGAGGCTTCCTGATTCTGGTGCATTGCCTGGATACACTCGTACTGTCTTCTGAAGGGGTATTCAACTTCTCTTAGCACAGATATCATGTACCAGTCCTGCTTGACTGTTTTATTAAACATCATTTTCTCTTGCCATGTGTCTTTTTAAGCACTTCTTTTACTCAAAGCTATTTTCACCATTAACTTACCAGTTTGTAGGGCAGTTGAAGTAACTTGGTCACAGTAATGTTAAAGTTGATGCTTTTGGTTCACATATTGCACTTTTAGCAACATCACGGTAAGAAAGATTCTGTGCCATTCTTTAATTGTATTCCATTGGCAGAGGGTGTCAAATGCTTATTACCTTAATAAGCATTTAACTTTGCTCACTTTCACATATAATAAATTGTAGTAATTAGAATTGTATTACCTAATAGGACACACAGAACTAAGAACTCAGAATATACAGGCGGTAGCTATAGAAAACGAAGGTTGAACTTAATGGAATTTGGCTTTTATTCTATACTTGTTCTAATGTTGCTTCTAGTCCGCTCTTCGTCTGCCATCATCTCCAACCCTTGTTCATCTCAGTTCTGTAATCAAAGCGTAAAGCTTTGATTTGTTATGTGAGATACTCTCCACTCGCTTGCTCTATTTTCTTATTACCACTTATAAGACAGATCACTTAATACTTGCCTTTCTCACTTATTTCACTTAACATGAGACCCTCTAGTTCCATGAATATTGGAGTAAAAGCCAAGATTTAATCAAGATTCAATATTTTCTTACAGCTGAGTAGCATTCCATTTGTGATATATATATACATATACATATATGTGTATATATGTGTGTGGGTATATACATGTATATACATATATATGTACTTGCATACACACAAACACACACAAACACAAAAGATCTTTTCCATTAATCTGTTGGTGAGCAATTGGATTGTTTCTATATTTTGGCACACAGACATATGACTGAAAAGCCTTAAAGCCATCTTTGAATTAGAGTGATAAGTATCTTATTTTCACCTAATATAAACAGCAGTGAAGATTAGGAAATCAGATCCACAATGAAATAATGGTATTCTCATATCCAGAAATAAACATTTAATTCATTTGAGAACATTTTAAACTGACGCCAAATGTTATAATATAATTTTCTTGAATGCAAACATTCATAATATGACGAACAAAACACTTGAGAATATTTAGGCCTTCTTTCAGCTATATTAACATGATAAGATAAAGTTCAGTCCTCAAACTGGAATGGAGCAGTTAAGGTAGCAGGCCCTGGCGGGTAATCAACTGAGGCTTGCTAATTAAATTGTACTGCAGCAAATAACAATGCAGTTGATAATGCCCAGTGTTCTTGGTGATTGTCACAAATTGCTGTTCCTCATGAAACAGAGCAGTAGCTTTCCACTAAAATATTTTCCATACCAAAGAGAACTGCTTGTATATGCATGTTCTTACAGGTGTTAGTAGCTATTTCCAAATCATTTAAATGGACATTTGAATACTCACAATCAGCTTGGATTCTTTTGTCCATTAATTAACATTTTAAAATAAATCATCACTGACACGATTAGGCAAAAACCTGAAACATCCACCTCCATTCCTGATGGACAAAGAAGTGTGTGTGTGTGTGTGTGTGTGTGTGTGTGCAAAACTACTTTGATCATCTTCTGTGTATTGCTGTTACTTTATTCAGTCTATTAGAAATGGGTGTTGATATTGAGTTTTCATTTCCAGAGATAGCTTTACATTAAAACAAAAAAAGAACTCATGAATATGGGATGAGAAGTCTTAAGAGAACTCTTCTCAACAAGTGCAATATATACAATGAATAGTTACAAGCTGTAATGTTGCATTGAATTTTAAAGCACTAAATGACACACACACACGGGGCAGAGCTGCTACTTGCTCTCCCTGTGCCCAGCTGATCATGAGGTATCCAGGAGGGATAGTGGGTTCTAGCCCTGGCCCACCACCCCAGCAGAGCCTCGCAAGAAGCCAGAGGAACCCTCACACCATGAGGGATGAGGACTGCCATTTTCCACATCTGGACTCCCCTCTCCTCAGAGCTCCACCCAGCAGAAGAGCTGATCACCACGCGGTTCATCAATAAATGCTAGAGATCAGAGGTGACTACAAGAGAATCCCACCCACATGGCAGAGCCTGGCAAGCTACCCATTTTGTATTTGACATGCCAAATACCAGTAACAATTATAGACCTCTTTCCCATGACCTGATGAAATGTTTTGAGGCTCTTTATGTTCCTGGAGTGGGATGATACCCTTGGGCTATCTCTCATATGACAGGATGTATTGAGATGTTACTGGTGCCCGCTCTAGCAAATCAATGATATAAGGGAAGACAGTGATACAGTGATACAGTGATACAGTGATACAGTGAAATGATAATATTATGGTTTTAGCAGGCTCTTAACTCCTCTTCTTGAGAACATAACAGTCATAACACACAAAGACAATAGGTGTGATAGACTAGTCTGTGCCATACAGTGCACAATTCAAAATAACCAATGACTTCTGCTTTCTCCCACAGAATTGATTTGAAAAAGAACCAAGATCAGTCGTATGAAATTATGGTTAAAGTACCAAATGGTCTCAGTCCTCAAAACAATATACTATTCTCTCAGCTAGCACACAACACATGATAGGCAGTTTAAGAAGTTGATTTGTGAAATAGAAAACCTAGGTTTGAATTTATACTGTAACAGCTGATAGGAGGAATTTAAAGACTGACCATTTCTCCTTTTACACCCTTTTATCTCACTTTTCTATCACAGTGATTGCTTTCAGATTGTAAGTGATCTTGATTACTGACTGAAGCTGTCTACCAGTTTCAAGCCTGAAAGACAAGTGCCTCTACTAGCTCTCATTCTGCGTTACAGACTCTGCATTTTAATACAGTGTGGATATGCAAAGTATGTGTATGAGTAGGCAAAGTTTTATTGAATACATGAATAAATTCCTGGCCCTAGATTCTTTGATAGATTGTATAGACAGGATTTTAGACCAGCAGTGATAGTTGCTAACTTTCAGGAGCTCAGCTGCTATTTGGAAACAGAAGTCATGTTTATGAAATTACTAGGGCAAATAGAAATTTCTGCAATCATGTGTTGTTTTATGGGTCGTAAAGTTCAGAAAAAAAAGCATCAAGTAGGATTTTGCAATTTAAAAAATGGAAAAAATAGAGGAAGATAAGCTAGGTGAGTGCTTAATGAACAAAAATACAAAAAAGAAAGGCAAAAATGAAGGTAAAATATACAAGAGAATGTGGAGAGCTTTGCCATAGCTACATGTTTGTGAGCATAAAACAAATCTCTACTTACACTATTAATGTTTATTACTGTATATAATTAAATGATAAAGTAAATGTCACAGCCCAGACCTTTGTGACAGGCTTCGTCAGAATTCTTTAATTGTATTTGCTGATTCCTGGAAGTTCAGATTACAAAAAAAAACATGACATTCGTAATCTTGGGCAGATCAAATGATAATGCAGTACTCCTGGAAGAAAAATGGCTATCCCCACCCTGCTGTGTGGACACAGATCATGACAATAGAACTGTTTGCTTCCTTTCAAATGCAACTAGAAAAGCTTCAAGTTCTTGAAGTCTGAAAAGCTGATAGGTAGCAACATTTTATAATAGACTCTGAAATGGCTAAAAGGAGAATTCCGATTCTTAAATGATTAAAAAGTGAGACTCAATTCAAAGCCTCTTTACAAATCCATGTCCCTTACATTTATTTAAGAACATATGTGATGACAGGCACACAATTGTATGGAGTCTGCCATCCTTTCTACTGTCCGACCGTCCCCTAGCATGGTGCTTTTGATTAATGCCACCAAAAATCAGAAAGGAGAAAGTCAAGTGGGAACAAACCCAACAAAACACACATACAATATGTCACACAAAGAGCTCAATCTGTTTAATGTGAAGGGTGAAGAATGAGGACCACTCCTTATTTTTAGGTAATTATTTTCAAAAGGAATGTCAACAAAGGTATTTTCCAACAAGTGAAACTTGTATTTGTTTCATAAGTTTTACTGGATTACAGGTGCTTTTAAGAATACGTTTTATCTTAATATGGTTATCAAGAAAAGTGTTGCTTTTAGTGAATATTGATTGATCTTAAAATATTTTGAAATTGGGTGTGCTTTCACGCTTGTTAGGATAACATTTACATGTTCTGTAGATTTTAGGTAAAAACCTGCAATTTTTTCAGATGTTACAGGGAAAGGTGAATATGTGCATTTAAGGTGAATATGTGCATTTGTGCATTATATATTGCCATATATCACATGTACAAAAATGGTGGAGAAACATCATCAGAAATGCGTGAGGATGACAATGAAGAGAAAGAGGAGGAGGAAGAGAAGGAAGAGGAAGAGAGGCAAAGTTGTTGGAGAATGCTGGGTTCCCCAACAAAATCTGGGAGCAGGACAGGGATCCCCTTTTGCCCCAGGGGAATGGCAGTCAGTGGACAGAGAAAGACATGACAATCCAGCAAAGTTTCAAAAGGCTTTCCTCACACTTGTTCTGGTATATGATTCAACAATAGAAAAATCCCAGATTCAGGTTCCTAGCTGGGCCTTGGCCATGTGTAGGTTTAGCATCCTAGGCCAAGATGGCCACTGCCACATTCTAAGGCCCAACAGGGAAGAGAACAGAGAGAAGGAGAGAGTTGGCAGAAGGCGAAGAGGAAGACAGGAGAAAAGGCATGGAAGAGAGCAGGCTACAGCTTTTGTAACTTTTCAGTCCTGACCAACCCACATCAACAGAAAGCAGTTAGGATCATTCCCACTCAGGTGTGCTTCTGCCAGAACCTCACCTAGTCCCACTGAAATGTTAATATTGCCCCAGCCAAGGTTGCTGGCCCTTGGGTTTCCAGCAGGCCCTATGCAGATGGGTAAAGGGCATCTGAGATGAACTGAATCTCAGAATACAAAGGAATGTATTTGTAACATGGATATTCTACACCCAGGTATATATTTCTCCAAGTCTTCACAATATCCTTGTCTTTATTTCACAATTGTTTTGGATATTAGCCTTTGGAATTATTAGAGAGCTGTGCTTGCTTGCTTCGGAGGCAAACAGCACTTCTTTCTGGTTTAATTATAATTAGTTATACTTAGAGATTCAACGTAGCCAGGTAAAAAGACTGGTAAGATTTGTCTAGTTTCACTATGGTTGTGATAGAATGAAAGAAAATATTTATACCAGCTAACATAGAATACATGGCAAGATATACTGCCACATAAAGTCACGGATTCAAACTGTTTTCCTGCCCCCTATGTACAAAGTGGCCTCCAGGAGAAAACTCTAGGCAAGGTGCAGAGGCTCTGGGCAACAGTGTAGTGCAAAGTAAAGTGTCTGATATAGAGGCAGGCTGGGGGGAGGAGGGAGGGAATCAGGGAACATTGGTGGTAGGAAAGGTGCACTGGTGGAGAGATGGGTGCTGGAACACTGTACGACTGAAACCTAATCATGAATAGTTTTATAATTTTGTATCTCATGGTGATATAATAATAAATAAATATATTTAAAAAAAGCCCAGGCATTACAAATACACAACTTGAATGACAAAGATTGCAAAATGGAAAGAGCATATTAAAATGTTTAATTGGTGGAAAAAATAAAGATTTGATTGAAGCAAAGCAAGATTGTTGTAGACCAGACTCTGAGGGGATGGAGATTATCAATCTGGTTAGGGAACATAGTTTGGATCATATGACATGATCTTCCCATGAAAGTTCACCCTATAACATATACACAATGGAATACTATGCAGCTGTTAGGATAAATGAAGCCATGAAATTTGCCTATAAATGGATGGACATGGAGAGGATCATGTTGAGTGAAATTAGCCAGAAGGAAAAAGACAGATATAAAATGACTGCATTTATTTGCATTACATAAATATATTCATATTATGATACCAATATCCAAGGTCAGGCGAAAAATGGATCTGGAGGTCTTGTCAAAGGTGGAAATTACCACAAACGTGTGGGGAGTCAGATGTTAGATAAGACAGAGAAAGGAACAGTATGTTAATAATTGTCGAAAGTGCTAATACCAACGTGAGAACTGAGCATTAAATATACGCAAAAATATATACATGATAACCTCTAAGTGTATGTATTACAATCCACAATATGTAAGAGAAGGAAGAGAGAAAGAGAGAGAGAAAGAGGAGATAAAAAGAGGTAAAGAACCTGCCATAGAGGCAGGCTAGGGGATGGGGGAGGGAATCAGGGACATTGGCGGTGGGAAGTGGGCACTGGTGGAGGGATGGGTGCTGGAACACTTTATGACTGAAACCCAAACATGAACATCTTTGTAATTGTGTATCTCATGGTGGTATAATAAAATATTTAAAAAAAAAGAAAGTTCACACTATATATTTAATCTCAGGTGTAGCTATTATGCCTGTCTCTCTCTTGATATGTTTATATAAGAAAACTAGATGCAATGTTGAAGTGATTGTTTAATTGAATAGAAAGAAAAGAGCAATGTTCTGCCTTAGCATCCATGCCTATTAGGCTTGGGCCACCGGGTGTGCTGACCCTGGAGATTTGCACCTGTATGAAGAGCCAGCCAGTTTCGACCTTTGGTTTTCCTGCCCCCAGTCTCTGTAGAGGTTTTTTGTCTCTTGCAGACTCTCTTCTCAGAGAGTCTGAGAACATATGTGGGTTGTACACATGGTGTGAGTCAGTTGGCTAGTGGTGGTGGTGGTAGGGTGCAGAGCAGTTGATGTGGAGTGAAGTTGGAAGAAGTAAAAAGCATTTGGATCTTCTAAACTGGACTCATGGCTCTTTGTTCATCAGCCTGAGGGACGATTGTCCTCCCCAAGCATGACCAGGGAACCCAAAGGACCCTGATACTGTTGGGGGACCCCAACTGCCCCCAACACTAGGACTGGCATAAGTCCTGAGCACTGGCAGGTGTGGTCCCAATGATAGATTACTATCAATTAATCTATTATGATAGATTACTATCATAATAGATTACTATAAAAGTCTAATTTCCGGCACAGCTCTTGCTGCTTGGGAGTAATAAAGAAATTATGATTCCTATTCCCAATTGACTTAAAGCAAATCTGTGGGAACATTAAAACATAACTGAAAAAGTAGAGTAATATACGTATTAATTTTTTCAATTAGTAATGATTCCTAGAGGCTGAGAGAAAAGTCATTGGTATGGTCCTTTCACAGGGTAGTTTAATGGAAGCTTTGTAGAATTACTGATATTTTGATATTTGGAAAAATGGGCCATGAAAGATGAAAAGGACACAATAAACAAAGGTGTTGGGCAGTGTAGTTTATGTTATGGAGAGTAGAACTATACGACTAGAGTGACTGATGCATGACAGATGGAGGGGATGCAAGACTGGTGTTTGGAAAATGAAGATCTTGATTGGTCATCTGGAAGCAATTCCTCATGTGATTGATGACCTGGGCTTCCACTTTGGAAAAAGAACCACCTCTTCCTATATTTGCTTGCATTTTTGCCTTTATATCTTTGACAAAACTGGGTCCTTTTGGTGTATTAGAGGCAGTGGAGGATGTCATTTCAAGAAAATAAACACTTAATTTTCAGTCTTATAGCATTTCTATGACAGTTGCTATCTGGGTGTCCTTTCTACAATGCAGAATGAGAGCTTTCCCTGCTGTGTCTGATAAACATTGTCTAGGTTCCATTGTTGAGACTTGGTTGTCCAAATTCCTATTTAGTTTTTAAAGATGGAACTCCACCCTTTTGCTTGTTTTTTAGTATGAATGGAATGTTATGATAGGATAGGAGTGGGGGTGGTCAGACAGATGGAAATGATGGGGAGACAATCATAGACATGTGAAATAAATCAGTATTATAATTAAAAATGAAGTTCTTGAATCAAATCATAATCATTATAATTTGAAGCCTTTGATATAGATATAGACAACTTCATTTCTCTAATTCACGATCACAATCTTCCCGTTGATCATCTATTTGCTAGAGCGGGCACCAGTAATATCTCCATATGTCCTGTCTCATGCCAGTAGAGCCAGGGGCATTGGCTTGCTACAGGAACATAAAGAGCCTCAAACCATTATATTAGGTCATGGGAATGACCTAATATAATTGTTACTGAATTTGGCATATCAAATACAACACGAGAAGCTTGCCAGGCTTGCCGAGCGGGAGGCAAACTCTTTTAAACACCTCCAAATAAATCATTTATTGATGAACCTTGCTGCGCTGCGGCCGCAGGCTGTGATGGGCTGGTCTGCTGGGTGGAGTTCTGACGAGAGGGAAGTCCAAATGTGGAAAATGGCGGCGCCCGTGGAGTGAGAGGGGTGGTCTGGCTTGTTGTGAGGCTCTGCCAAGGTGGTGGGCCAGGGCTAGAACCCGCCATGCCTCCCAACTGCCTCATGAATGGCTGGGCACAGGGAGAGCAAGGAACAGCTCTTCCCCATGCCTGAGAGTCTCTGGATCAGCATACCTGGACCGGATTGAGGAAAAAACTGCTGCAGGGTGGGTGTCGATGATCCGGGCTGTGATGGGCTGGTCTGCTGGGTGGAGTTCTGACGAGAGGGAAGTCCAAATGTGGAAAATGGAGGCGCCTGTGGAGTGAGGGGGTGGTCTGGCTTGAGGGGAGGCTCTGCCAAGGTGGTGGGCCAGGGTTAGAACCCCCATGCCTCCCGACTGCCTCATGACGGCTGGGCACAGGGAGAGCAAGGAACAGCTCTGCCCCATGTCTGAGAGTGATTAAAGCCCGGTGCGATAGCCCAGCGGTAGGGCATTTGCCTTGCAGGCCAGCCAGTGCCAGCCTGGGTTCGATCCCCAGCATCCCATCTGGTCCCCTGAGCACTGCCAGGAGTAATTCCTGAGTACAGAGCCAGGAGTAACCCCCTGAGCGCAGCCAGGTATGACACAAAAAGCAAAAAGCAAAAAAAAAAAAAAAGAGTGAGGGGAAGCACGAGGATCTCTGAAGGAGGCTGTCATGGTTGAAAGACCCATTTTTATAATTGTGTACATTATTTTATGATCACTTATATTGTATGTACTGATGATTTTAACTTTGAGAGAAGTTAATTTCAGTAATGAATCTGATTTGGGAGAGTGCAGTTTATCATAGAGCTTGCCAAAACTTCAGACAGGAGTTATGAAAGCGAGGTTCATATTTTGGTGGTAAAAGCATGATCTCCAGTGGTAAAATTGTGTTTGTGTTTAAGTATCACTTTTAGTATCAGCAAATGTCACATGCAGACCTTTTGCTTTCACTTCTATTATGGCACATAGTGTATATTTAATTAGAACTTCCCAACTCTTGAGATACCTAATACTCTAGTAAAAAATTCCTCAGTTGATATGTACAGGTTGTGTAGACTTATCAAGTATCTTTCTATCTTCTAATGTAAAGACATAAAACAATGAGGTTATAATTTTATATCATTTTCATATAAATGAGGAACCACTGTTTTCTTCTGTAGAAAATTATTTTGTCAGAAGTGGTAATATATGCTATGTCATAACATTGGATTTAGACTTATTTAAAATTTTAAAATCATGCCTAATGTGATTTAACAACATGTTAAGAGTGTGGGGGGGGGGAAGCTTAAGGTTGGAGGCTGACCGATACCAGTGATGCTCAGGCCTTACCCCTGTTTCATAGCTTAGGGATCACTTCTGGCAGCGCTAGGTGACCATATTGGGGAGCTGGGATTCAAATCTTGGTTGACCATGTACAAGGTAAACACCATCCCCCATGTACTATTTCTCTAGTGCTAAGAATATATGTTTAAGTCTATAAATTTTTGGTTTTGGGTTTTTTGGGTTAGGGCTACCTCTTTTAGTGCTCAGGGCATGCTCCTGGCTCCAAGGTCAGAGATCACTCTGGTTGACAGTGGGAGACCATATGTGACTATACGGTGCCTGTGATCAAATCCTGATGGGCCACACCTTTAAGGAAGCACTAAGCTCACTTTAGCTCCTGTATACACGCATATACATAATGAGTGTTCGATATGCCAAATCCAGTAACAGAAATGTTTATTTTCCTGACCCGAAAGAGCCCTTTAATACGGCAGCAGTAAGAAAGGCAAACAAGCAGTGCCTGATAAAATTTCATGGCCATCCAGGGCTGCCAAACGAAGAAGGACTAAATGACTGTCTGTATTTTCAATGCACGTACGCTGGCATCAGAAGCATATATTGAGAATCTGATGCTGCAAGCACCAAAGATCAAGTACGACATCATTGGTCTGACTGAGACGAGGAGGCGCCAGTTGCATCATGCTGTATTTGACACTGGAGAAGAATTGTTCCTTGGAACATGCGACAAAAGAGGCGTCGGTGGCATTGGTGTCCTTGTCAACATGAACATGGCCATCAACATTGATTCATTAGAATGCCTAACAAACCGAATAGGACGATTACACTTGAAGAGATGTGGCCCACTGCCAGCAATTTCTATCTTCATTGTCTACGCACCAACATCCACATACAAAGAAGATGAAATTGAGAAATTCTACATGGAATTGGAGGAGTTCTATAAAAAAAGATCACACCTTCTACAAGATCATAGTCAGTGATTTTAATGCCAAGATAGGACCAAGAAGATCGGCTGAAGAACTCCACATCGGGACCCATGGCCTAGAATGGAACGAACAGGGTGAGAGACTATCTGAGTTCATCATGTCCACCAAGACCATTCATGGGAACTCACAGTTCCAGAAGGCTGAAGCGAAACGTTGGACATGGGGAATCTCCTGGCAGACAGTTCCACAATGAAATTGACCACATCATCTTCAATCGACGGTTTTGTCTGACCGATGTAGCTGTCGTCCCCAAATTCCAAACAAGATCGGACCACCGTCTCCTTAGTGCAAAATTCTACTTCCCGCAGGGGAGAAAAGGCTGCAAAGTTTAAGAAGAGAACTCCCAGAACGACCACCAACTGGGAACTCTTTGGCACCATTGCAGCAACATGGGAAGATACCATCATTGACGACATAGATGAAGAATACAACCGACTGGTTCAGCACCTCCATGATTGTGCGAAGAATGCTGAGAGAGAGAAAGACACAAAAGGACGCTTGTCTTCAGAAACTTTGAGCTCATTCGCCAAATTGGCAAGGCGCGAGCCTCAGGAGACCAAATGCTAATGTCCAAGCTCCCTAAATGGTGCAGAGAAGCGATAAAAAGAAGACCTCAAAGACAGAAGAGCAGAAATACTGGAAGATGCAGCAGAAGCCGGGAAAAGCATTCGCACTGTCTTTTGCCAACTATAAGACCAAGATGACTGCCCTCCTATGCCCTGATGGATCCATCACATCTTCCAGAAAGGCAATGGAGAAGATTATCCAGGACTTCTACTCAAATCTCTTTGATAGCCACATCCACCTGCCCACATACCAAATTCCACAGGATGGATATGTCATTCCCAACGTTCTCCCTTCTGAAATCCGACATGCCATCTCGTCGGTAAAGAAGGGAACAGCACCAGGCCCAGACAAAGTCAGACCCGAACACCTGAAGAATCTGCCGTCGGTGCTCATCAATACACTAGCTCGGCTCTTCACACGCTACCTGTCCGAATGCAAGGTGCCCTCCCAATGGAAAACCAGCAAGACAGTTCTACTGTTCAAGAAGGGAGACATTCATGACATCGGGCAACTATCGCCCCATCTGCCTGTTGTCTGTCATCTACAAGCTGTTTACACGAGTCATCCTGAACAGGATTAGCAGAACACTAGATGAAGGTCAACCATGCGAGCAAAGCAGGTTTCGGAAAGGATTTAGCACAATCGACCATATCCACACAGTAACCAAGCTCATTGAGGTTTGTAGGGAGTACAAGATGCCGCTCTGTCTCACGTTCATTGATTTACAGAAAGCCTTTGATTCTGTGGAAACTGAAGCAGTCATCGAAGCCCTAGTCAAACAGGGTGTTCAAACCCAATACATCAAGATCCTTCGTGAGCTGTATTATGGATTCACCACCAGGATCTCACCATTCTACAAAGAAGTGATCATTGATGTCAAAAGAGGGGTTCGACAGGGTGATACCATCTCACCAAAAACTCTTCAGTGCCACCCTCGAGAACATCATGAGACAATTAGAATGGGAAGGAATGGGAGTGAAGATAGATGGTCGGCAACTACACCACCTCCGCTTCGCTGATGACATCGTTCTAATAACACCAAACATTAGCCAAGCGGCACAAAATGCTGGCTGACTTTGACCGAGAATGTGGAAAGGTAGGTCTACAGCTGAATCTAAAGAAAACTATGTTCATGAGAAATGAACTAGTTCCAGAGGCCCCATTCTCTCTCAATGGAACAAACATCTCTGAATGCAGCAGTTATGTGTACCTAGGTCGAGAAGTCAACATGATGAATGACCTAAAACCTGAGCTGCGCAGGAGGGGAAGAGAGCGGCATGGAATGCCTTCAAAGGCATCGAAGAAATAGCTAAAAGGACAAAGAACCTCCGGCTCCGGGCACATCTCTTTGACTCCACCGTTCTCCTCTGCATTAACATACGCCTCAGAGACCTGGGCCCTACGAAAAGCAGGATGAGAATGCTATTCGGTCTCCCAGAGAGGAATCGAAAGAGCTATGCTTGGAATATCACGCCTCACTCAAGTGAGAGAAGGAATCCGGAGTTCTGACCTCCGTCGCTATTCCAGAATCAGGGAGCGCTGTCTCGTTTGCCAAGGCATCGAAAATCAGATGGGCTGGACATGTAATGCGATTTGGAGACAACCGCTGGACTAGAGCCGTTACCGACTGGATCCCACGGGATGTCAAAAGATCACGTGGCCGTCCACCTACAAGATGGTGCAGACTTCCTTGTTAAGACCCTGAAGGAACGGTTTGAGGCTCTTCATATTCCTGAATCAACCAGATGCCATTGGGCTACATTGGCACGTGATAGGGTCCAATGGAAATGTTACTGGCGCCCGCTCGAGCAAATCGATGAGTAACGGGATTCAAGTGATTCAAGTGATTAGCCAAGGGAGCATAAATGCTGGCTGACTTGACCGAGAATGTGGAAAAGATAGGTCTACAGCTGAATCTAAAGAAACCATGTTTATGAAGAATGAACTAGT
>JAJIBD010030158.1:0-10251 GCA_021461705.1 Cryptotis parvus
CCTATTATATTGCTTTACTAATATATATCTAATGTTTCATATATACTATACATACAAATATGTAATCTATTATATAATAAATATCACTTCACTAGTATCATTTGTCTTCTTGTTGTTCATCCGATTTGCTCAGCGGGCAACAGTAACATCTCCCGCACTGTCACATACTAGTGTAGCCCAGGGCATCTACTCGCTCAGGAACACAAAGTATGAAGCCTTTCCTTCAAGTCATGGGAATGAGGTCTATAATTTACAGGTATTTGGCATATCAAAATACAAAATGGGTAACACCGTGTTGTATAAATATATAATAAATATATAATATATAATATTATATGTAATATATATTAGTGAGTAATATAATACATAAGTGAAGCAATATATATGATATATTTATATAGTCATCACAAAATTTCCGTATATTTATTACATAGAATGCATTCTGGGGAGACAATTATTATTTCTGTGTTCAGGAGTGACCCTGGTGCAGACTTGGGAAATATGATGCTGGGGCATAAGCTAGGCTCACAGTTCAAGCTTTGCTTGCAAGACAAGTGCCTTTCCTCCCCATTCAGCCCAAACATATGATTATAATCCCTCATAGGAATGTTTACCATCAAAGCTCCATGAAATAAGTATTAAATATAACTTTCATGGGTGCCTAAGATAAAGTCTATAATCAATCTCATATAAACTCTATTATCAATTAATTTGAAGTTGACATTATTAAGTATATTTCCTCTGAATTCTACTCTTTCAACTCTTTCAACTTTTTTTTTTTTTTTTTTTTGCTTTTGGGTTACCGAGCTCCAGGGGTCTGGCTGCACTCAGGAATTACTCCTGGCAGTGCCGGGAGGACCATATGGGATGCTAAGGAGGATCGGGCGGGCCGGCTGAGCCCCGGCGGCGTGCAGCCCTACCCGCTGGGCTATTGCTCCAGCCCCAACTCTTCAGCAGCATAAAACAAATGGCCTGTACTACGGTTTCAACTTTATTTTTTATTTTCCAGGCCCACCTGAGCTGATGTTCAAGGGTTTCCTCTAGCTCTGCACATTCAGTGTAATAATTCCTATTTGGTTTCTGGGGTAGGGGATCAAATGGATCACTGGGGGTTGGGGGTCGAACCCAGGTGGGCGGTATTACAGAGTAAACACCCTACCTGCTGTGCTATGCTTTGCCCTGTGTCACTTATTTTTAATTATATGACAAGTTGGGACAAATTAGGTTGAAGACCACAGACTGTAGGCACCCAGCACAGTGGGTGTCTTTCAGAAGGAGACTTTTAATTTATGGAAGTTAGGTTCTTAAGGAAGTTCCAGGAGAAAAAAAAAAGTGGTTTCCAAGGTTTTATTTATATTTGAATAGTACATGCAGTTATTCTGATATCTTAATCACTCCAAAAAATGTGCCCATATTATTTGAAGATGAAATATATTCTTCATGTCCTTTTGATGGTAATTATTTGTCACGAAGTAGTAAAGTATTAAAGTTGTGAATTCTAGGTATATTTTGTTTCCGTAAACAGTCTTAGCTGATGTTGTAACCACAAATATAAACCAAAAGTTCAGGGACTTAGAGTACATTGTGTTTCCGCAACTTTCTAGGTAATAAAACTACCACCTCAGGTTTATGTCCACTTTGCTATCTTCCCATCATCTTAGGGACACTTTCTTATGTTCTTGTACAACAAAATGTTCCAGGCTCATTTTTACTTTTGTTGTGATGTTGCCCCCTTCTCCAGTGATCCATGGGTCCTTATAATAGGCAATTCTATTTACATATTGGGAGGCTGACTAAAGGGTTTGTTCGGCGCTAGTGAGGTGTCATTACTTCTGGACTCTTTCAGATGAGTAGAGCTGGAGTGAAGTGTTGCAGGACACCCTAAAAGCCTAGGCCTCACCATCTGCCCTAGATTGCCTACTGCAGGTCACTTCATAGAAGGGTTGTAGTCTGAATGTAGCAGTTTATCTGACCATGTATTCTGTAATGGCTGGTATAAATATTTCTCATGCTACCACAATCATCGTAAGGACTAGCTAGATCTTACCAACATATTTGCCTAACTACGTTGGATCTCTAAGTAATTAGACCTGAGAGAAATGCTGTTTGCCTCCAAGCAAGCAAGCATGGCTCCTGATAACTCAAAGGCAACTAAAATACAAAATTACCGTGAAGTAGACAAGACTCTTGAAGGCTTGGAGAAATATTTAATAGATTATATTAGTCTTTGGAACAGAGACATGCCATCTCAGAAACCCATTCTCTAGCCTATAAAGGTAATTCCAGGCAGATCTTGGCTCAAGATATTAGGTGAGGTGCTGGGAGAAACTACCTGAGGCATTTGATCCTTCCTGCCAGGGGAAGTTACATTTGGTTGCCTGCTTCTCCCAGATACTGAGAGACTCTTAACTAGCTCTGGGTCATTGTAAGCAACCAGATGGCCTCCTGACGTTGCTACATTTCTGTGAGCATTTTTCTGTTTTCATCTCTAGATAGCGCCCAGAATGGGCTCAGTTGAAAACTTAGGCGGATTTCTAGCTCTCAAATAAGCTGCAAGAAAGAAACAGCTCTCTCTTTTTTTCCCTTTTTGCCATTTTTGCTCCTTAGTGTTTTGCTTCTCTGTCCTCTACATTCTCTGTTGGGCCTCAAGCGTGGTGGCAACCATCTTGGAACCTGGCTGGGGCTAGGTGGGAACAGAGTCCGGTTTCCCTGCTCTTGGATTGTATATTGGAACCTGTGATAGTAAAGCCTTTTAAAACTGCATCTGATTCCTGAGTCCCCATCCATCTTATTAGCTGGTGGGTAGAAGGAACTGCTTTCTCCGGCACTGTCGGACTCAAACTGACTTCTCCCAGTAGGGAGCTTGTGTTTCCCCCATTCACAATAAAATAATAATAACTAATAAATATTTAGAGATGGAGAGTCCTGTCCTCTGTCGCTATTCCATCAGGGGCTGTCTCATCATTTCAAGGCGGCCGAAAATCAGATGGGCTGGACATGTGCGGTGATTTGGAGACAACACATGGACTAGAGCCATTACCGACTGGATCCCACGGGATATCAAAAGATCCGTGGCCGCCACACTACAAGATGGTCAGACTTCCTTGTAAAGACCCTGGAAAGGAGCGGTTTGAGGCTCTTCATATTCCTGGATCAACCAGAAAATTAGGCTGTGGCACTTGATGGGTCCAGTAAAAGTATTGTAGCGCCTCTCGAAGACAATCGATGAATAACGGGATTCAAGAGCTCAAGTGATCAATAAATATTTATTAAAAATAAATATTATTTAATAAAATAATAATAATAACTACCCCCAATCACAGTAAAAATATATTTACTATAGTAATTATAACTTTGTATATTGATATCGCATAAACTTTGATCCTGAAAGCAACTAGGTAAACTTTAATGCAAAAAATTAAAAAGAAATTATTCAACAGTGTTCCAGGTACATCTCAGTTGTTCCGTTGGGTGTAATTCACAGCCATTTCCCACACTTCTTCCCTCCATATGCCCCCCTTACCCCACCCCAATTATACTTTTTGTTTGCTGCTACTGTTTCTGCAGTGACTGGGGGTTGCACACATTTGCTTTTTGTAATCACTTCTTTAAAGTTGTGGGTGCTTTCCTAGGGGCTACATAGCTACCGTTATAGTGTTAACACACACTTGGTTGTGGTGCCAGAGATCACAAACAGCAGAGCAAGTTATCACACTCCGACATGGATGGGTCCAGAGATTGAATTTAGGCCTCAAGGGCCTCACTTTTCAGGTGGAGTGCTCTCTCTCTTCTGGTTTTTTTTTTTTTTTTCTTTTGGGTATCCTCACCGGCCTTGCTCAGGGGTTACTGGCTCTGCACTCAGGAATTAATCTGGCGGTGCTTCGTGGGGACCATGATATATTACCGGGGATCGAACCCGGGCGGCATGGGCTGCCTTCTCTACAGCATAAACGCCCTACCCGCTAGGCTATCTCTCACAGCCCAAGTGCTCTTTTACACACAGCTGCATTCCTTCCCCTTCTCTGTTTGTCTTTCACTCTCCCCTTAGAGAGAAGCTTGACTTTCAACATCATACCGCATTTGTTCTCTTGTCAGTGGACAGTGCATAGTATGTTGGTTCAGTTGCTATAACTTTAGATCCTGTAACAGAATTCAGGGCATCCCCCCCCAGCCCCCTTGATTCTGTGCCTCTCTCTCCTTGAATATGACCGACAATCATGAGTAAGAATGTAATGCTTGCTTTGGGCTTAAGATGCTTGCTTTGTACATGGTCGACCCAGGTTTGATAATTATATAAATGGTCCCCAGACTCAGGAGATCGTAGGCAGAACCAGGAGTAAGCCCTAAGTATAGGGCTTACTTATATAGGAGGGTCAGTGTTGCCACGGCCCCTCCCAGAATTAAAGAAAAGCAAAAAGCAAGATTATCTCTAATGGATCCAGTCTGATCATGAACCCTTAAAAGGAGTGGCTTCCCGCCAAAAAAGATTTAGTATATGTAGGAGGGGTTTGACTTGAGGAGACTTTCTGGTGCCTATTTTGTTGAAGATGGAAACAGACCTTGTGAACAATGAAGTTGGGTCTAAAGCTAAGTAGATTCTCAAGCGAAGTGTTGAAGATACAGCCTGGCTTCTTCTCACTGTTTATAATAAAATATGAGAGAAGTCATCATAAAAGGAACAGGACTATAGGTGATTTGTTAATTGAGGCCTATGCCAGATGGCAAAAAATGTCAAAATGAAGAAATTGTTTTCTGAAAATTATTGCCACAGAGAGAAAAAATAAAGTGTGTTTTTGTCGCTGGCAAAGACTGGGAAAGGTCAAAAGTCAGACCATTCTGTTATACTAGAAGGTTTTTTGGAGAAATTAAGCATTTTGTTACATATCATAATCTAGCCAGCTGGCGCTTGAAGTTTACCCCTAGCCATTTCAGTGGAACACTAGGTAAAGAATGAATTGCTTTGTAAAGATTACCAGCAGGACTTTGTAAAGATAACCAGCAGTTCAGATTCAACACGAGGAAAAAAGGTATTCTCATTGGTGGCTCTGAAGGTGGAGGAATCCTGGTTGGCAAAGGAGAGTGCACAGCATTCCAGTGCTGAGACCATCTCCGCTGACAGACCCCTGGGGAAACAGGCAGCTCATATCAGGAACCTGATCCTGCCTGCTGTAACCTGAGTGAGCTCGGTTACCCTAGAGCCTGGAGAAGGAATGCAGCTCTACCGGAACTACTGAGCACACTCTGGCTGTAATTGTGGCATGGCGGGTTTAGACCTACAGGGCGTGAAAACCTTGCCCCGAGTTTGTGGTGATTCGTTATGCAACTGTGGAAGCTAATGTAGAAAAGAGCAAGTGGACTCAGTGGTACAATCTCTGAGAAGGGAGAGGCTGGAGAAGTACAGGACAGCAGATAGGGTGCTTGACTCCCGGGCCCAGAGGTTGGTTTCGAACTGCACCGTAGGAGTGGTTCCTGAGTGCAGAGCAGGAGTAGGATCCACAGAGTGGGAGCAATTAGTAGTTCTCAGCACCTCTGGATGTATCCCTCCACCCTTAACACAAAGACATTCAGAATGGTAGGTTTAAGTGGAGGAAGATATATTGATTTAGGTTGGGAGACCAGATGTTTTAGGCAGTGTGAGCCTTAGTGCCTTAGAAAGGAAATAGAGCGTTAACGTCTAAGGTGCATTATAATCAGTTAAGAATGTTGGGAGGAATTGCTGGTGATGTTTAAGACTTCTGCATGGGCTAGCCATTGGGATTGTGACAGAAAAATTTGTGAAGAATTTTGGGGGCAGAAAGAGTTCACAAATATAGATTTGCAGAGATAATCATTACATAGATATACGATGTACCAGGTATTATTCAGGAGTTAGATCTTTTTTGTTCTTAATATCTAAATTGCATGGGCAGTGGGGTATTTAGAGAACAAAGTTGTTTGTTTAAGTAGGCTAAAAAGGGTATCAGGAGATTTCTGAAAATAGTTTGAAGTTTAGAGTACCGAAGAAAAGGAAAAAAGCCAAAAAGAAGTGAGAGATTTGCATATGAGTATCTAGGAAATTTCGACTATATCAGGTGATAAGTGTTGGAAGTGCATGACAACAGAAATAAACGATGTCATGGCAGAATTCTCTGTATGGGTTGTCAAAATATCTTGGAAAGTTATTTAGCATTTATTCTAAATGAGATTATGTTCAAGTGGATTTTAAATTATTGAAATTATGAAACTTGACTTCCAGAGTTCCGATTCATAGAAGAAAGGAAAATGACTAGAATTTGGTAGATTGCAATGGAAATGATGGCCTATGGACCCAAATCATGTACCCTATTTTTATTAAAATGAAAGTTTAGCCGGGCACAACTGTTATTTAGCTTTTGTGTGCTACTGTGAGAGGTGAGTAGTTGCAGCGAGATCATGTAGTCTGGCAAGCCCAGATGCTTACTACTAGTGCCTTTCGAGAGAGTTTGCAGAGCTATGAATAATATACACCACCATGTTCATTACCAAATTTTGTTGATAATTAAAACAAGCAGGTGATACATGAAACTATCCTTGAACTCTGATTCGGGAGAGCTTTGAGATCCGCATGACCATATACTTATTTTCTGTTCGTGTACTTCCAAAGATTTAACCTCTGAATCAAGCCACTGTGCTAAATATGTCAGCTTTCATTTTGCTAAGGACTTCCCCTCATTCCAGCGGCTATCAAGTAGTATTCATTGCAGTGGACAACTGTTTTATAGCTTTATCCATGGGACGGGCAGCCACAAGACCTTGTACAGTCCAGTGTACTTTTCTCTCATTATTCTTTCTTGTTCCTTCTCAGAACCTGCTTCCACCTTACATTTCCTCCTCGATCTCCCTTTGTGTGTGTGTGTGTGTGTGTGTGTGTGTGTGTGTGTGTACATGCAACAAAACCAATGTTGGTAAAAGGGGACCAATCCTCTTCTTCATACATCAAGCATATTTATAAGAGCCAGTAAATGATGCTTTGACTGGGCTCGTTCCAGTTTGGGCCGTTACATGAAAGGATTTCCCCATGCTGAATAGCATACTCCTGTTTAGGTAAGGAGGAAAACTGGTTCAATACAATGTGGCCTAATAATATCACTATTCTTTGAAATAGGTATCACTCTAAGTTTCCCGCTGTTTAAGATCTGTATAAGAATCCTTAGGTTGAACTTCATTTTTTGTTATAATGTCTAATTTTAGTCTAACCTTTACAATAAAAGGTACTTAACATTCCCATTGCCTTTGTCATAAGCCTTATTTACTAATAAGAAACATTAAGTCTTCTGGTATTTTTTTCCAGTTTAACTGTTTGTGTTATATTCTGGTTACTCCATGAAAAGGACCAGATGTTCTTTATATCTTAAAGTCTCTACCTGGGACCATTTTCTTGGTCGATGCTTGTTCGCACATAAAACGATAATCAGCGAAAAGACCTGCTTTAGGGTGGTATCACACTGCACCTGGACCTCTTGTATTCATGAGATCAGAGGGGTTATTAGGTACATGTCTTACTATAGTGCTTTTCTGTTCTTTTTGTGTATGTTGTTTGGGGGTTTTGGTGTGTGTGTGTGGGGTTATACATCCAGGTTGTATACATGAGGTTGTGATGGTTGTGTATGTGATCAAGGTGCTCACTGTGAGAACTCTCGAGTTGCAGCGCCTGCACACGTGCTACAGCGCAGAAGAGGTCCATCAAGGCGGAACTGGTCTGTAGTACACTATAATGGAAGACACTTGGTTGTCATACACGTAGCGGTATACTGCACAGCACACAGAGTGGTTCTTCTAATGGAGCATCTGGACTTTGGATGCAGTGATTCGTCAGTGTAGGCTCAGGCGCTGTAACAAATGCATCCTGTGTGATGGAGGACCTTGATGACGGGAGACTCTCCATGTGGGCGGGGACCTGTAAGTCACATTACCTGCCCTGTCTTGCTCTCACCTAAAATGGCTGAAAAAGCGTCTTTCAAGCCCTGCAGTAATCTCTCTATTTCTTAGCCACTCTTCTCCATCTCTCTTTCTCTCCCACCTTTTGGGGACAGTTAAAGACATTTCATGGAGAAAGTATTATTCATCGGAGAGAGTGTGCAGTTGATAGGAGCATTTGCTTTGCTCACAGCCAACCCAGATTTGATCCTTGGCATTTCATAAGTTCCCCGAGCATCCCCTGGTTTGACCCAAAAAGCAGGGGGAAAAAATGTTCATAACATTTCACTTATACCATAGGTATTGTGGGAGAATTCAATTTCTCTACATACATATTAACTCTGGTTATTTTCTGTTTATTATTATTATGGTGAATTATTTGTTATCACTGCTTATCACTATTTTCCTGTTGATCATTGATTTGTGAGCAGGCACCATTAACATCCATATGTTCTTGCTCTTGTTCTTATGTTTTTCCGTGTGCTAAGCTTCCACAATATGTCCTGTCTCTCATGCAAGTAGAGCCGCAGGGCACCTGCTTGCTACAGGAACATAAAGAGCCTCAAACCATTCCATCAGGTCTTGGAATGAGATCTATAATTGTTACAGTAGTTGGCATCAAATACAACACGGGTAGCTTGCCCAGGCTCTGCCGTGGGTAGCATACTCTTGTAGTCATCTCGTCAGTGTGTTTATTGATGAACTGCGCGGCCGCAAGCGCCCGGGCCGTGATAGAGCTGGTCTGCTGGGTGGGTTCTGGCGGAAGTCGGATGTGGAAATGGGGCCCTCATGAGTGGGGGGGTCGTCTGGTTTAATTCGATTTTGCTTTAGAAACAGATTATTTTTAAGAGAATAGCTAGAATACTTCTAAAGTATTCATTTTTTAGTTACTATCTATTTATTTATTCATTCACTTATTAATTTATTTATTTATTTATTTTTTTTTACACCTTTTAGATTCACACCTGGTGATGCTCAGGGGTTACTCCTGCTCTTTTTTTTTAAATTTTATTATACCACCGTGAGACATACAATTACAAAGGTGTTGATAATTGGTTCTTGATAATACCAGTATTTCAGCACCCATCCCTCCACCAGTACCCCATTTCCATCCTGTGTACATCCTCCACCGACCCTCAGGCTGCCTTAATAGCAAGTAGCCCAGTTTCTACTCTCTCTGTCTCTCTCTCTGTCTCTGCATCTCTCTCCTCTTCTTCTTTTTTTTTTTTTTTTTTTGCTTTTGGGTCACACCGGCAATGCTCAAGGGGTTACTCTGGCTCTGCACTCAAGGAATTACCTAAGCGCGGTGCTCGGGGTTATCAGGACACTGGGGGGATCCGGGCCGGCATCGGTGCGTGCGTACAAAACCATCTCCCTACTCCCTCTGGGCTATCGCTCGGCCCCTCTCCCTCTTCTTTTACATGTTGTGCTTGGCTAGCCCTGCAGATATTTAGAGCTTATCTAAAGTAATTTTTTAAAACATTTTATTAGCCACCGTGAGATATACAATTACAACATTGTTCATGTTTGGAGGTTTCGGTCACCTGTGTTCCAGCACCTACCCTCCACCAGTACCTTTCCCATCACCAGTGTCCCCAATTTCTCCCCTCTCATAGCCTGCCTAAATGGCTGGTTCTTTACTCTCTTCTTTCTCCTCTCCCTCTGCCTTCCTTCTCCTACACATTGTGGGTTGCACTACATACTTAGAGATATCATGTACATTTTTTTGCTTGTATTTAATGTTCAGTTCTATGTTGGTATCAGACCTTTAGACATTTATTCACACATGTTCCCTTCTCTATCCTACCTAACCTCTGACTCCTCACATGTTGCGGTAATTTCCACTTTTGGTAAGACCACCTGATATATTTATGTCATGCAAATATATACAGTCATTCTATATCTCCTCTCTACTTTCCTTCTGACCTATTTCACTCAACATGATCCTTTCCATGTCCATCCATTTATAGGCAAATTTCATAACTTCATTTTTCCTAACAGCTGCATAGTATTCCATTGTGTAGATGTACCACAGTTCTTTATTCAGTCATCAGTTCTCGGGCATACTGGTTGTTTCAGGTTCTGGCTATTGTGAATAGTGCTGCTATGAAAATAAAGAGATGTTGGATTGTGTTTCCACTGTGTGTGTTTCATTCCCAGGGTATATATTCCCAGGAGTGGTATGGCTGGGTCAAAGGAAAAGTATTCATTTTTGATTTAATTTCAAGACCTTAGAACAACAGCCTGTAGAGCTTTTTCAATTTTGTTCAGTCACCACTTGCTAACATTTACCCCATTGCTTTATTTTTTTCCTCA
>JAJIBD010030163.1:0-27187 GCA_021461705.1 Cryptotis parvus
TTGATCACTTGATCACTTGAATCCCGTTATTCATCTATTTGCTCGAGCGGGGCCAGTAACATTTCCATTGGACCCTATCACGTGCCAATGTAGCCCAATGGCATCGGGTTGAGTCAGGAATATGAAGAGCCTCAAACCGTGTCTCTTCAGGGTCCCTGACAAGGAAGTCTGACCATCTTGCTAGGTGGGCGGCCACGTGATCTCTTTTGACATCCTGTGGGATCCAGTCGGTAACGGCTCTAGTCTAGCGGTTGTCTCCAAATCGCAATTACATCCGTTCAGCCCATCTGATTTTCAATGCCCGGCAAACAAGACAGCGACCCCTGATTCTGGAATAGCGATGGAGGTCAGAACTCCGATTCCTTCTCTCCTTGAGTGGACGTGATATTCCAAGCATAGCTCTTTCGATTCCTCTCTGGGAGACCCAATAGCATTCTCATCCTGCTTTCGTAGGGCCCAGGTCTCTAGGCGATGTTAATGCAGGAGAAACGGTGGAGTCAAAGAGATGTGCCCGGAGCCGGAGGTTCTTTGTCCTTTAGCTATTTCTTCGATGCCTTTGAAGGCATTCCATGCCGCTCTCTTCCTCCTGCGCAGCTCAGGTTTTAGGTCGTTCATCATGTTGACTTCTCGACCTAGGTACACATAACTGCTGCATTCAGAGATGTTTGTTCCATTGAGAGTGAATGGGGCCTCTGGAACTAGTTCATTTTCATGAACATAGTTTTCTTCAGATTCAGCTGTAGACCTATCTTTCCACATTCTCGGTCGAAGTCAGCCAGCATTTGTGCCGCTTGGCTAATGTTTGGTGTTATTAGAACGATGTCGTCAGCGGAGCGAGGTGGTGTAGTTGCCACCATCTATCTTCACTCCCATTCCTTCCCATTCTAATTGTTGCATGATGTTCTCAGGGTGGCGCTGAAGAGTTTTTGGTGAAATGAGTATCACCCTGTTCGAACCCCTCTTTTGACATCAATGATCACTTCTTTGTAGAATGGTGAGATCCTGGTGGTGAATCCGTAATACAGCTCACGAAGGATCTTGATGTATTGGGTTTGAACACCCTGTTTGGCTAGGGCTTCGGTGACCGCTTCAGTCTCCACAGAATCAAAGGCTTTCTTTAAATCAATGAACGTGAGACAGAGGCGGCATCTTGTACTCCCTACAAACCTCAATGAGCTTGGTTACCGTGTGGATATGGTCGATTTGTGCTGAATCCTTTCCGGAAGCCAGCTTGCTTGCATGGTTGTCCTTCATCTAATGTTCTGCCAATCCTGGTTCAGGATGACTCGTGTAAACAGCTTGTAGATGACGGACAACAGGCAGATAGGGAGATAGTTGCCCGATGTCGTGGAATGTCTCCCTCTTGAACAGTAGAACTGTCCTGCTGGTTTTCCATTGGGAGAGGCACCTTGCATTTCGGACAGGGTAGCGGTATGAAGAAAAGCCGAGCCTAGTGTATTGATGAGTACCGGTGAGCAGATTCTTCAGGGATGTTTGGGTCTGACTTTTGTCTGGGCCTGGTGCCATTACCCTTCTTTACCCAGAATGGCATGTCAGATTCCAGAAGGGAGAAGCGTTGGGAACGGACATATCCATCCTGTGGAATTTGGTATGTGGGCAGGTGGACGTGGCTATCAAAAGAGATCTGAGTAGAAGTCATGGATAATCTTCTCCATTGCATTTCTGGAAGATGAGTAAGATCCAATCAGGGCTCTGGAGGGCAGTCATCTTGGTTCTTATAGTTTGCGAAGGACAGGCAGGCATTGCAAATGCTTTTCCTGGCTTTGCTGCATCTTCCAGTATTTGCTCTTCTGTCTTTTGAGGTCTTCTTTTATCGCTTCTCTGCACTCGTTTTTGCAAGCTTGGACACTAGCATTTGGTCTCCTGAGGCTCAAGTCGCCTCACCACGTTGGCTGAACGAGCCTCGAGAGTTTCTGAAAACTGGCGTCCTTTGTGTCTTTCTCTCGCATTCTTTCCACAATCATGGAGGTGCTGAACCAGCCGGTTGTATTCTCTTCATCGATGTCGTAATGATGGTATCTTCCCATGTTGCATGGTGCCAAGAGTTCCTAGTTTGTGGTCGTTCTGGAAGTTCTCTTTTTAAACTTTGCAGCCTTTTCCTCCCCGCTAGTGCCTGAGTTTTTGTACTAAGGGAGACAGGTGACCGATCCTGTTTGGAATTCGGAGGACGAGCAACATCGGTCAGACAAAACATCGATTGTAAGATGATGTGCATCTCATTGTGGAACTGTCCACCAGGAGATTCCCATGTCCACGCTTCTTTTCGCTTCAGCCTTCTGAAACTGTGAGTTCCTATTTAAATGGCTCTCGGTGGACATGATGAACTCAGATAGTCTCTCACCCTGGTTCGCTCCATTCTAGGCCATGGGTCCCGTATTGGAGTTCTTCAGTCTCCATCTTCTAACAGTCCTATCTTGGCATTAAAATCACCGACTGTGCATCTTGTAGAAGGTGTGATCTTTTTATGGTGAACTCCTCCAATTCCAGTAGAATTTCTCAATTCTCAGCTCTTCCTTGTATGTGGATGTTGGGCATAGACAATGAAGATAGAAATTGCTGGCATGGGCCACATCTCCTCAAGTGTAATCGTCCTATTCTGGTTTGTTAGGCATTCAAATGAATCAATTCAAATGAATCTAACTCAAATGAGGGAAGAAAATACTGAAACAAAGTCGGGGAGGCTGAATTCTAAACGACCCAGCTGAAGTTAAGTTCTCCTGACACCAGTAGAGGCCAAGAGTGGAAGAACTGGAGCAGGGGCAAAGGTCAGCATTGAGTAAGTCGGATGAAAACCCTAGATACACTGGTAGTCATGATTCTTGTGGGAATATTTGCACAGTGCTGTTTGTAGAAAGAATCACGGTGAGCCTAAAACTACAGTAAGAAGAACAAGATTGTGTTGACTGTTTAGTCATCATAAGCACAAAGGAAACACACAGATATTCTTCACTGAACACTGACCACATGAAGAAAGCAGACTGGGAAACATTTCAGTGGCTTGGTGCCAAAGACACAGCATTTGGGGCTATCAATCAAGCTTTTGCCAAGACATTACTAATGATTTTGAGATGAGTGATCAGAACAGAAGGCACAGTCCAGGTATCCTTGGACCCTTGCAGGTACGATCTTTTAACTAGATCCTCACTCCCTATCAAAAAGACCAGAGAAGGTGGCAACTCTGAGAAGCAGGCTGTATGACTCTTCGTGAGCTGTAAAGAACTCCATAGTAAGAAAGGTATCAAGACAAATGATATGGTGAGCTAATTATTATGCAGGGTGCTATTTCCATAGTATGACGGTTTTCTGAGTTCTGCGATTTTTATTCATTTGGTAGATGTTCAGACTTGTTGCTGCCAATGCCAGAGAGAGATCATTTGCTGATGTTTTCATGAAGTTGATCTAATTTACAGTAATTCCCCAACCATAATGAGACATGAGTGAGTGAAAGGGATGGCAGGACAGATAAGTCCCATGTCATTTTGCGCTTCAGGGAGAAAGGAGTCCTTTTTATACAGGTTATTGGTCATTGCTGGAAAAGCACCCATATCTGAGGGGGCCTCTCCGTCACCGGCACTCACCATGTTGTTCCAGAGCGCAGTGGTCATATCATTCTGACCAGGTGATGAGTGGGAACAGTTCTCAGAGAAGGTTGAGTCAGTCTCCCATTTCTGTAAGCAAAGGGCAAGGGGTTATATCTTCCTGAGAAGGGGCCCCTCCTTCTCCCTACAGGTACCCTGGGTGCTTTCCCTTTCATCCTTTGAAATTTAATGTCCACTGGCTTAGATATTCATGGAGAAACTACCTCCTTTTTATTTAATGTATTTGTTTATTTATCTATCTATTTATTTATTTTTTCCTACACAGATGGGTCCACCCTGCTGCAGTCTTTTTTTAATCCGGCCCAGGTATGCTGATCCAGAGACAGACATGGGGCAGAGCTGCACTTGCTCTCCCTGTGCCCAGCCGCTCACAAGGAGCTCCAGGAGAGATGGTGGGTTCTAGCCCTGGCCCGCCAGCCCAGCAGAGCCTTGCAACAAGCCAGACGCCCCCCACTCCATGAGGGCCTCCATTTTCCACATCCGGACTTCTCTCTCATCAGAACTCCACCCAGCAGACCAGCCTATCACAGTCCGCTCATCGAAATCCACCCTGATGCAATCTTTTTAATCCGGCCCAGGTATGCTGATCCAGAGACAGACATGGGGCAGAGCTGCTACTTGTTCTCCCTGTGCCCAGCTGCTCACAAGGAGCCCAGGAGAGATGGCGGGTTCTAGCCCTGGCCCGCCAGCCCAGCAGAGCCTTGCAACAAGCCAGACGACCCCCCCCACTCCATGAGGGCCTCCATTTTCCACATCCGGACTTCTCTCTCCTCAGAACTCCACTCAGCAGACCAGCCTATCACAGTCTGGCTCATCGAAATCATCATTAAATGCTGGACTTAGAGATGACTGCAAGAGTATGCTACCTGCACGGCAGAGCCTGGCAAGCTACCCGTGTTGTATTTGATATGCCAAATACCAGTAGCAATTATAGACCTCATTCCGGAATGGATTGTGGCTCTTTATGTTCCTGGAGCAAGCAGATGCCCTTGGGCTCTAGTAGCATGAGACAGGACATATGGAGATGTTACTGGGGCCCGCTTGAGCAAATCGATGAACAACGGGAAAACAGTGATACAGTGATACACAGATGGGACTAGTCCAGACCTATAGCCCTCCTGCACTCATCTTTTCCCTTAATCATTCTGGCCTGCCCTGACAACTTAAGAACTAAATTTGAGTTGGCTTTTTCCAGACTTTTTTGTCCATCCCACAAACAGCAAGACCAGGTCTCTGGAGCTTGGTTACTGATGAGTCTCTCCTTTGCTTTCCCAGGCTAATGGAAGCTCCAATAGCATCCAAAACAGGAGAGAAAAGGGAGAGCAAAGCGCAAACCCTTGCAAGGTACCTAGGAACATGTTTATAAAAGACTCCCCCAAAAACATTCATGGAGAAGGAAATACATGTCTTCTAGAGGGGTCTCCATAGGTTCTCTAAGAGCTACCCACAACAGACAGTATTCTGGGGAGAATAGAGACCGGAGAAAAGGCTCCAAGATCCCATTGCTTGTTTTCCGTGGTGGACAAGTTGAAGAACACCGTCTTGGGGGAGGAGGGGGGAGGTCATCCCTGCCTCAGAGATTGCACAGACGGCTTCTGGCTCTCCTCTCTGGGGTGGGCTGTGATAAGCCAACCTATCCTCCTTAGAGGACACGTGTGTCCGTGTCTTGTGTGTCCATGTGGGTGCACAGCACCACCCACTTCCATCTTAAAGTCTCTGGAAACCAGGGCCAAAGATCTAACTCTTTTATCACTAAGCAAAGACATGATTTAGCATTGCGGTTTCCCATGCACTGGGAGAACATATCAGCACCAGCTCCCCATACCGGGGTAAGTGGGGGTGGCCACAGTCATTAGGTTTATAGTGTCATAGCAGGGACTGTAATAGGGGGCAAACTGATTGTGCTTTTCTCAAAGGGAAGGCTGTCCCCACGGAGACGAGGTGCAGGCCTGCAGCACTGAGCACCACCTCAGGGTCTGAGCTCAGCGCATTGAATGGAAAGGGAAGCTTGAGTCACAGGAAGCTGCCTGGAGGGTAAGAAGTCAGACTCTGTACGAGTTTTGACAGTTTTCAGAGAAGGAGAGGGAGGAAAGGTGTGCCCAGGAGGGAGGGAGACCCTCGGGGCAGGAAACACTCCCTCCCCTCCTCTGGGTGGGCGATGAGCTGTCTGATCAGATTCTCCCAGCAACCGGTCTGAGGTGTCTCCCCTTCTGGGCCTGGTGTTGATGAAATCCCAGGATAAATATTTCTGGGGCTGGTACCTGCCCTTCAGGAGCTCTCTGGCTCCCAGCGCACCCCAGCTGCATGCAGAAGTTTGGAATCCTTGTTGAGGGCAAAGGGGTTCCCAGCCTGGGGCTGTGGGATTCACCTGAAAGTCCTTGTTCAGTTCTTCCGGCGCACTCATCAGTGAGCTATCCTGGGAAGCTTTGAAGCCAGGACAGTGGGACCTGTGAGAGGAGGATATTGTGAGCCCTCAGAGGGAAGAACGGCTCTGCACACCCGTCTGTTAACACATGGGAATCCACAACAGCCTGGCGGAGTCCTGGACTCAGGTCACAGAACTGGAGGTTAGGCCATGGGGTCTAGTGTGTAGCTGTCTGTGGTGAATGTGTTGACACCCCCAGACTGGAACGGAGCAGGAGGGAGGTGCGGAGGTTCAGGGCTAGGGTTATGGTGATGCTCCTCTCTGCCTTTTCCGTTCCCAGCTCCACCTCCTTAGGTGGATGACTCTTGACATCCGGAGTCAGATGTCTCTGAGGAATTCTGGCAGCATGAAGCAGCTGGAGGTACCCTCCAAGGCAGGGGTACCACCTGCAGACTCTGGAGAAGCCATTCATATCCGGTTGCCATTGGCCTCACTATGTGTGTGTGTGTGTGTGTGTGTGTGGGGTGGGGGAGATGGAGGGAGACAGTTCCCAACAAAATTGTGCCTCAACTGAGCAACTTCCCCAGGAAATCAAAATGCTACAGTGATCCAAGCTCAGAGCCCTTGTTGCCTTGTAAGATGGCAGCTTCTTGTCAGTTACCCTGAATCTGACTGTTCCACCCACCAAGGTCTCACTCTACCCATCAGGATCTTGGTTCTGTGCCCTCCTTCCCAGGTCAGTCCTTCCCCCAGGAGAAAAGTTGGTGCAGCACCCACGCCAGTAACACACCTACCCTGACGCCTTCCTTCTACCTTGCAAGGTGAACCACTAGAGGCCTATAGAGTGCAAGGGGTCATGACTCCTAAGTGAAGGAGCAGAATCTGGGGGCAGGGGCGCAGTCTGGACAGCCCAGGCCTGTGATCCTGCTCAAATACGCACTTGCTGTAAAGCAGAGCACTTTTGTGAGGAGCACTTGGTCTGGCTCTCACTTTTACAGATACCAGATAGTGTCTAGAAGAATGCTATGATTCGTAGTCATGAATAATGCAGAGGCATTGCCCAAAGGTTGTCCTGGCTGATGGCCATGACCTCTTTCTGGACATGACTGTCTACCTTGGCTCATCTGCTAGACAATCTGCTCTCTGCTTCCTTTCTGTCTCCAGGTGATTCATCCACTTACTAAGAAACTATGAGATTGGCATATTCCTCATCTTGAGTCTGGTACCTGGTTGATCTCCACCAGGTTGATGTAAACCCTCGGAAGCTGTGGGGAACAGGGGGCTTCCTTCATTCCTGCCATTTGGGGTAGAGGTTGTGGTGACAGCTGGCAGGAAGCTGGGCTTCATCCAAAATCTCTGTCCTGGAGGCTGGAGTGACAGCAAAGAGTAAGGGCATTTGCTTTGCACAGGATAGACCCGGGCTCAATCCCCAGCATCCCATATGGTCCCCAAGCACCACCAGGAGTAATTCCTGAGGGAAGGGCCAGGAATAACCCTGAGCATTGCCAAGTGTGACCTAAAATGTAATAAATAGACAGGCAGACAGACTGACTGACAGACAGACAGATAAGGGATGGATGGATGGATGGATGGATAGATAGATAGATAGATAGATAGATAGATAGATAGATAGATAGATAGATAGATAGATAGATAGATAGATAGATAGATATAATGAAATGAAAAAAAAACAAAAATCAAAATATCTGTCCCTTTTTCCCTGGTCTTACCTAATGATAATTGAGCAACAGACACAGGGAAGTGCCTTATCTAGAGTCTCCAGGGCTATGAGCCCTGGTTCCACACTGGGCCCGCGGCAGGAGGCCAGCTCTTCATCTTCACTCCAGCAACACAGTCTGACCCAGTTGCAACTAGCCCTCTTCCCCACCCGACTCTAACTGGGAGACCCCCACAGCACAGAGCCACCAATCATCCCACGGAGCTGATCACTATGGAATTCAGGCCTAGCATGACCCACTCACTGACCTCTCCTTGCCTAGAGGTCCTGGGGAAGCTTACCAGGAATGTGCCTGTGTTTCCTCCTACCTTTTCTTTTCTTTTTTTTTTTTTTTTTTTGCTTTTTGGGTCACACCCGGCGATGCTCAGGGGTTACTCCTGGCTCTACACCTCAGGAATTACTCCTGGCGGTGCTCGGGGACCATATGGGATGCCGGATTGAACCCGGGCGGCAGAGGCCGGCCGCATGCAAGGCAAACGCCCTACCCGCTGGGCTATCGCTCCGGCCCCTCCTCCTACCTTTTCAAAGAAGTCGTCCAGTGTCTCTCTGGGACTATGGGTAAAAGTTCTTTGTTATATCTGGCTCCTGTGAAGCAAGAAGGGTCTCTCCTAAGGGGTTCTCTCAGATCCCCCTGAAAGGGGGAATGTGTGTTTCAGTGTCCAGCACAGGAGGGCACTGAGGCCCAGCTTTACCTGCAGAAAATGAACTTCTTCTGCTTGTGTGTTAAGGGACTGACGTGATTTGCTCAGTGAGTGTGTGGCGCTGCCGCCAGGACCAGTCAGGCTGGTGTCATTTTCTGCGCTGTGCAAGCAAGCAGACCCTCCACAGAGCAGCAGCTACCCAGAGAATCGCGTGTGCTAACCAATGAACTATCAGCCATTTCAACTAATCAATGAACTGTCAGCCGTTCCAGCTAATCAATGAACTGTCAGCCGTTCCAGCTAACCAATGAACTATCAGCCATTTCAGCTAATCAATGAACTGTCAGCTATTTCAGCTAATCAATGAACTGTCAGCCGTTTCAGCTAATCAATGAACTGTCAGCCATTTTCAGCTAATCAATGAACTGTCAGCCGTTTCATCTAATCAATGAACTGTCAGCCGTTTCCAGCTAATCAATGGACTGTCAGCCGTTTCTACTTTAATATCAGTATAGTCGAACAGAAACCTCTTCCAGGAGACAGTTTGTTTTGCTGGGTCCTCGTTTGTCCCAAGTGGGCGCAAAGGAAAAATGAATTGGAACCATTTTTGGAAACAGGGAACACCCTTCAGCTCTGTCTAGATCCCTTCCTTTTTGTCGTCTACACAGCATTGCTCTTCCTGGCATCACTACAGAGTTTACCTCCTGAATACACCCAGTTGATGAAAAGCCACAGAATTTAGTCCTTCTGGGTAGAGTGAGGAGAGAGGACTCGCCTCATTCTGATTTTAGTCCTCACACCATTAGTGAAGGAGCCTGCTGGTTTGACAATGGGATAGAGGAGACGTGCTGAAAAACAGACTTGTGCCAATTCCCAGCCTCAGGCCCAGCCAGTGGTCTCTGGATATCAGGCTCTCTTTCCCTTGAGTCTCTGAGTTTCTCTGGACCATGGCTGAGTGTCGTCAGGGCCATGGGCAGGAAGGGGGGGACCCTGGAACGCCTCTCTGCCAGGGCTGAGGGGTCATCAGGGCCATGGGCAGAAATGTCTCTGTGCCTTTACAGTGCCAGGCCGGGGCTCCTGATGGCATGTTGTCATCCAGCTAATGAGCTGGACACCGACTGAGATTTAATAGCCCCTAAATTGGCCACACTGGCCAGTGGAGAGGGGCAATGTGGAAGCTCTGGATGAATAGTGCAGCCACGTGAAACCATGTGAGCAGAGCATTGTTTTGAGGACTTGAATGATAGGAAGAGACAAAGTTGTTGACATGAGGATAAAAAGCATAAAGGAACCTAAGGAGGAGTGTCAGTAGGTAATATGGTGGCAGGGGGAAGAGATGCAAGATTTGGGATGTCTAGTTCCAAATTACCAGATGCTGAGGCATATCTCTTTTGCTTTCCATCCTCTTCGTGGGTACCGGATATTCGGATATAAGAACTTGAGCTAGTCCTTGAATGGAGAAGAACCAGAGAAGAGAGAGTCAAGACTGAAAGTAAATCATTGCCTGGATCATGATGGAGGCAGCAGAAGATGAGGTCAAAGGAGGTGAGGGGAGACGCAGAGGCACAGTGAGGTCATTCTGTCCAGTCATTGTGGCTTCATGTACTGGGACAACAACATCTTTTGCCAGGCTCTTTTCTGTCCTTGGCAGAGGGTAACAGAAACCACCTTATGCCCCCACAGTGACAAGACACTCCTTGACCACTCCTTGACCAGAGGAGTGAGGGCAGGGGAGGGGGGAAAGGGGTAGACCCAGGACAGCAGCAGGCAGCCTGGAGCATCAGAGCTCGTCTTACGGGGTTAACTATAGGATAGCCACAGAAGTCAGGTAGTTTTTGAGGCCTGGAGCTGAATAAACTGAGTTCCTCTTTTGGTCATCTGGCTCTCTTGGTGGGCAGTGAGACCAACTCAGCACCCACACAAAGAGGGAGGTCTTGGGTGACCACTGGGCAAAGATAAGTGTGAACTAATGTGAGTCTGGCAAAGATCCTATGTGTCTCGACTGTGCTGTGAGGTGCAAAGTTTCATGCATGGAACCTTGTTGGGGCTCTCCTGCTCTGTGCTGCCCCCGTACCCTGGGAGTCACACCGGCACTTACCCAACCCAGGGTATGGTCTGGGTTGGCCTGGCCTAATGGCTGAGGGAAGGAAGGAGGCTCAGCACTGACTATGCTGAATTTCCATCTTGGTAATGGGGCAGAGGGGACCGAGCAGTGAAAAGCATCCCTGACTGTGGGCAGGTGAGGGAGAGGCTGTAGCTGATGCCTTGGGGGTATGTGGGGGTAGAACCCAAATGTTAGGTGAGATTGAAGCAATAGTGCCCACAGGCCCTCCCCACAGTGAGCCCAATGGGAACGAATCTCTGGTGTTCTCTTGTGTGTGTGTGGGGGTGGGGGGTGGAGAGGAGGTAAGTCTCAAAAACCTGGAATGAACAAGAAGATGGGGACTGAGCTGGTGGTAGCCGTGTGAAGGGAAGGGGGGACAAGTCCGAGACACACAGGAAGCGCCTCAGATAGGTCAGCAGGGCTTTGGAGCCTTCGGCCCTACATGGACAGACCCTACAGATCCTGGAGCACCAGAACCTTTCACGACACATGATTTTGATTCTGACATTGCTTGCTCAAAACTTTATTTTTTTTGGCTTTTTGGGTCACACCCAGCCAATGCTCAGGGGTTACTCCTGGCTCTGCACTCAGGAATTACTCCTGGTGGTGCTCAGGGGACCTTGTGGGATGCCGGGGATCAAACCCCGGTCGCCTGCATGCCAGGCAAACACCCTACCCGCTGTGCTATTGCTCTGGCCCCTCAAAACTTGTTTTTGGAATCAATGTTTGTTAGGTCGAGATGATAGTCAAGACAGGGTAGGATTAGGGGATTATAGTATAAAACAGGAAATTAATCTTCTTGAAGTTTATTCCTCAATGTAAATGGTTTGACTATGAAGCATGTCAGGAAATGCACAAGCTGCTGCAGAGTTTAGCTGAAACATCAGATGGTGTTGTGTGAATATTTTGTCAGTCAGAGGCGCAGAGAAGAGACTTCCTGAGTAGAATGGAAGTAGCAAAGGGAGGACCATGACCTTTGCTGGCTCGGGTGGTCCCAAGCGTCAGACCATGGCACAGACTGACATCACTTACTAAGAATGAAGAAACCATGGATACAGACCCCCTAAATGTACATGCGAAGCTTCCACATAGCCCACTGCCCACACATCCCTTAGCCCGGTTACACAAAGGCTTAAAGTTTAAGTTTGATAAAGAATGTGTAGACAAGAGAAGTCAAGGCTGCAAGCTGTGTAGGAGGCATGTCTGTATCTTTCCAGAAGGTCGAACTCCCAGGTGCAAGCCTGCCCACTCAACAGGGAGTGGGGTCCCGGTCTTATACCTGCTTGCAGGGTAATCTCTGAGTCTCATCTTTCCCTCTCTGGCTTTATACCAAAAAAGATGGGATATTCCAGTTTCCATTTCTTCCCCACCTCCTCCTCTTCTTCTCTATTCACTTTTCTTCTTCCTTTCTGGATCCCTTCTTTGTTGATTCCTGGTCCTACATTTCAGCATCTGTCTGGGGAGCCTACACTATGTGGAACACACAAGGGGAACCAACCTTAAGGGGCTCACAGGGAGTTGGGGCCTGGGGCAGCAGAAATAAATGAAGACTCAGATCGAGGAGTCCCTGTGCAGATAAATTTTAAAAAATAACCATAGAAATAGATAAATACTGTGAGGGTCCAGGAATCTTATCCCCTTCAAGAGACAGAGAATCACACAGGAATGCAACGAACAAAGCAGAGTTTATTGTGCTGACTAGCCAGGGTCCAGCTCCCACACAGACTCGCAGGTCTGAGCAAGGAGGAAGGACCTTGAGCCTTCCCAAAAGGCCCCTTATGAAGGCTTTCTCTGTCCATCACGAAGGACCCGCGAGGAACATAGCCAATTAGTCTCTACTATTTTATCTCTAGCCTATCCACCTAAGATTTACTGCTTCTTGGCCTATAAGTGTGCGGTTACATGAGCAAGTAGGCAGGATGTACACAGGGTCATCTCCCTTGACCTGTCCATCCAGGCGGGCATGTCCACCATGAGCCCATCTCGGCCTGGCACGTTTCACACGCATACCAGGTTAACTTCCTGGCCCTGCCCCCCATTCCTCGGCCATCTTCCTTTTTGTTTTCCTTATCCTTTCAATACCAGGGAGTGGGACAGAATAGAACAGAATTCAACCATGAAAGTTGGAAAATATCTACACCTCAAGGCTTGGAGAGGGAAGGTCATTCAAAGACAAGGAGAAGAGGCTATAAAAGAATATTCCGGGATTTAAAGACTGGAAGGAAGGAACTTTGAGTAGGAAGTGGACCAATGCTTTCAAACTGACAGAATTGAGAAAGGGCTGTGTGAGTCTTTGACCCTGTTTCTTAAAGCCTGAGCAGGGTTTAGCGGCCGAAGGCTCAGTAGGGAGGAGACAGAGGGTGATGAATGCAGAAGAGGATGCCCGTCACAGTGCACAGGGTGGCTAACTGCAAGTTGGCTGTAAAATCGCTTGTCCGAGCCAAGACAGTCAATCCAGAGTGCATCCAAGTGCTCCCAGTTGGCAGGCAGAATGACCGCAGGGCACTGGGGAGGAGAGATAGTCCCCAGGGGGCTGAGAGCTCCCTAGTGCTCCTGGTTCTCTCTACCTAGTCCGTGTCCATTTCTGGTTCTCTCCTCTGTCAGCCGCTCTGTGTAGACACAGCTAGGACAGAGCTTTATGCTCACTCTGAGATGCTGGTGGCTGTAAGAGAACTCCAAGGCACATGGGCAGGCAGAGCTATGAGTGCTCCCTTGACATGGGCACACTAGGAGTGGCTTTGGAGTTGACTAGAAATCAGTTCTCTCAGACTCCTATGTCCAGGAAACTGGATCTGGTCTCTTAGGTTCTCCCAGCCCCTTCCCACTCTGTCCAATCATGTGGCTTCATGCACTGGGACATCATCTTTGCCAGGCTCCTTTCTGTCCTTGGCAGAGGGTGACACAAACCACCTTATGCCCCACTGTGACAAGACACTCCTTGACCAGTGCTAAGGCTCCAGCCTGGTTGTTAATAAATATCTGTGGGCAGGAAGCGGACGGATCAAAACTTGGGGAGGGCACAGCGGACCTCTATTTGCTGGGAGCGGTGTGGCTGGCTAGCAGGGGGTCTGGGGCTGATGCTGGTGCTTAAAATATAGAAACACTGGGGCGGAGTGATAGCCCAGTGGGTAGGGCGTTTGCCTTGCACGCGGCCAGCCTATGCCGGCCGGGGGGTTCGATCCCCCGGCATCCCATATGGTCCCCCCCGAGCACTACCAGGAGTAATTCCTGAGTGCAGAGCCAGGAGTAACCCCTGAGCATCGCCGGGTGTGACCCAAAAAAAAAAATATAGAAACACTGATCCTCATGGGGGAGCCGGAGCCCCACAGGGCCCCACCTCCCAGGCTGTCTCCCTCTTCCCATGCTGAGGACCCAGCAATGAAGCATTTCCACAGCACAGCCGAGCCCTCGAGGACCTGGCTCCAGTCCTGCCCCAGCCCCCCGGACCAGAGGGTCCCTGAGCACAGGCTCCCACACTGACCCTCCCATTGCCAGCACCAGGCCCAGCAACTGAGCCACTGCCCCCTGTCCTCACCCCAGGGCCCAGTGCTCCTGCTCTTCCCTGGGGCTGGGGCCCTCAGGATGAGCCTGGGCCCAGACTGGGAGGGGAAGGCAGCAGGTGGGGGCACAGGACAGGCGGGGACCCTCTCTCTGGAGGGGCAGCAGATGTGGGGAGGGACCCTTTCTCTCTGGAGACTGGGCAGGTCCACTCAGTGCCCCCAGAATGGAAGCCCAGTCCCCAGGCTGGGGAGGCCCGCAGGATAGGGCCGTCGAGGTTGTGCTCTACAGGCGCCACAGTGAAGCCTCTTCCGAGCTGTAGTGGTCTCACTCCACCCCCGCTATACCAGGTTATTCTGGAACACAGACACGCAGCTTCAGCACAGGCCTGGACCTCCAAGAGGGTAGGGGAGGAACCCCATTTGTTCCCCTGGACAATGAGGTTGACTCAGTCCAGAGAAGGTGAATTCCGGCATCCTAGCAGGTGCTTCCAGTGTCCTGGGCACAAGCTGGGCCACACTGTTGTCCGGTCATGGCCAGCTCAAGGACCCAGCAACAAGTACCACAGTCACACCAGGCTGGGGACCTGTAGAAGATCTGAGCAGAGGTGTGGGTGGCTGCTGAGCCTCTGGGGTGCAGGAAAGGAGGAGGAGGTCCCTGAGGGTGCCAGAACCACCGCTTGGTAGATGTGAGGGTGAAGCCAGCAAAGGCAGATCTGCCCCGAGGGTTTTGTACCTGGTTTCTACTGGGAGCCCTCAGCTGAGGGCCTGGAACAATTCAGTGGAGCAGAGAAAGGAGCCGTGCCAGGGCCACCCCACGCTAGGCCAGGGATGGTGTTTTGCAACCCAGGGCCACAGGCTGCAACCATCCCTCCCAACCCCAGACGTGGCTCAACCCCAGATGTTCCTCTCCTTTGGCTCATCTGGTGCTTCTGGGTCACGTTTAACATTCTGATTATAATGCCTTTGAGTTTTTTCGATTTGGAAAAATAGAAAAACTGTTTTAGCTGGAAACTTTTGGGCCTCTTGGATCTGTCTGCTTGCAGTCCTCAACTCTGGGAAATACTTATCTATGATTGCTTTAGCTAGTGGTTCTTCATAGAATTTATTTTCTTGTTCTTCCTGGCTCCTATGATTCTTGTATTGTTCTTCTTAAACTCATCCCACAGTTCTCTCTGGCATGCTGTTCATTCAGACTTTTTTTTTCCATGTTTTGTTGTTTTCTAGAGGTTTTCTGCATATCATCTTGGAGCTCCTCAATCTTTTCCTGAGCTTCCAGGCACTCTGCTGCTTTAGACCCGCTGTAGTGTTTTCATATCATATAGCATACTCTTCATTTACGTCACCTCTGACTGTGGTTTTCTCATTGCTGCTAAATACTTGTGCCATTATTTCTTTGGGCTCATTAAAAATTCTCAGAATGATGTCACAAAGTCAGTTCTCTAAGAGTTTGCAGAACTGGTTGGTACTGGTAGCGCCTCCTCATTTTCATGTGTGAGCTTGACAGACTGCAGGTCTTCCCCAATGTGTTTTCTGTGCTCCTGCTATGCTGAGGGTGAACCTTTGCAATTAGCTCCCTGGGGAGTCTCTGAGGAAATAGGTTGGGTGTTGCCCTTTTCCTTTCCTGTTGGTCTTTACCCCCATACGGCAGAGCTCTGGCAAGCTACCCGTGTCATATTTGATATGCCAAATACCAGTAACAATTATAGACCTCATTCCCATGACCTGATGGAATGGTTTGAGGCTCTTTATGTTCCTGGAGCAAGCAGGTGCCTTTGGGCTCTACTAGCATGAGACAGGACATATGGAGATGTTTACTGGTGCCCACTCGAACAAATTGATGATCAACGGGAAGACAAGTGACAAGTGACAAGTTGGTCTTTACCCAACAATGGGGAGGAATAGCTGCGTAGTGTGAGATGTGAGAGCAGAGCTGTTCGGCTGAGAGATTAAGCTCACTTGGTGTTGGAGGAACAGACAGAATTGGACGATGGAGGTGAGATCTAATGTCTCTTCTTAAAGATAGTCTCTTTTTAAATGATTTTATTGTACCACCATGAGATAGATAATTACAAAGCTGTTTATTACTTGGTTTCAGTAATACAGTGTTTCAGCACCCATCCCTCCACCAGTGCACATTTCCCACCACCAATGTCCCCAGTTTCCCTCACCCTGACCTCTACTGCCTCTATGGCAGGCACTTTTTTCTCTATCTTCCTCTCTTGCATTGTGGTTTGCAGTACATACACTGAGGGTTATCATGTGTAGGGTAATCATAACCCTCAGTACATACACTGAGGGTTATCATGTATGAAGGCAAAGGGTATATCCCTTTACCTTTCAGTACTCAGTCCTAGTCTAGCATTACCATTTACAACTCATTGTTGGCAAATTGATCCCCCTCTATCTTACCTAACCTCTGTCCCCACACACTTGTGGTAGATTCCAACCATTGACAAGTCCTCCTGCCTCTGTCTTTTTAAAGTGATATATCAGCACTGCTCTCTTGCAAGGAATCCCCTAACCCCTAATCCCCAAGAATGGAAAGGCACTTTTCATTCTCCAAAGGCAGTGCCTTTCCACGAGCAGCCTGTAATCAACTGGAATGGACCAGTGGCAATTTCTTCACCAGAACCAGCAACTAGCACCACCATGCTGACACCCCAGCCCTTGTGGCAGACCATGAGTGTTGCTCTCATGACTTTCACATTACCAATGCACTCAAAGGAATAGTCCACTCGCCCACCGATCATGTCCACCAGCACTTTCTAGATGGGCTTACTGAAGTCCTGGGATTAAGACCTTCAGAGACACTAACAGCCACACCACAGGCTAAGTCCCACACAGTCCGGAGCAATTTGCTTTCCTAAAGGGTTTGTCTTAGTTATCCTCCATCTCTTCTCCCAGCCTTGGAGGCAGCCGGGAGCTCTCCATTGCCTTGAGTAGAAGGCAGCGCTATGCTTGAAATTACCCATTGAACCAAAGTTGACTGCTCAGCTCCTAAATCCAGCAATCAAAGGGTCAGTGTGCAACACCCCCTGCACCTTTGAAACTGGAATTTGGGTGCTGGACTGAATCCTTGGAGGGCTGGTATGAGCCTTGGTAACGATTCCTCTTAGTCATGTCTGAGATAAGACAGGAAAGTCTCTGCTTCCACACCTAGACTACATGACAGCAGGAAGGAAAACCATCCCACTTGGTTTGGGGTGGTCCTTCACTCAGGACCACCCCAAACCATAGAGGGATGGTTTTTATTTATACTTTCTTTTTTTATTTTTAAAGAGATGGTTCTTTATTTGTAGTTTCCAAAATCCACATGAGCAAACCCCCAGTTCTGCATTTTTTGACTGTCTCTTGGGCTTTTATTGAAATCACAGGCTCTGTACAGTGGAAAGGGCAGATGAGGTGGTGGCTGGGGGAATGAGGCTGGGGGATTAGGAAGCGAGCATCTTCAGAGCAGGCCAGAGGCCCCCATGTGTTTAAGCCTCTGCCGCCTCTCGCCTTTGCTGTCGCTTCTCCCTCTGCCTCAGGTTCCATCTTCGGTTCTTTCCTTACCTCTGGGTCCATCATAGACTTCTCTGTCACTTGAAAGTTCTCATCCTGCACCTTCTTTGGGCAACTGGTACCCTCCTCCACATCTCAGCTTCTTCATCACCACGTATATTATAGGGAGGGAAAAGTAATGCCATTGCAATCAGGAACAAGAGGTGCCTTTTGCTTTCAAAAGAACTGTTGGCCTGAGTGGAAGAAGTAGGGCTGCTCCTATGGGGAAGGAAGAGTCAGTGGTTAGGCCACTGGACACGGCCCTTCTGCCTACCTACGGCTGTCTTGGCCCCTACCCAGAGACGACACAATCCCTGGACATGTCCAAGGCTCTTACCCAGTGGAAGCAAATCTGTCCTCCACCCCCAGAGGATCTAAGGAGCAGGATGGGGGACATAGGTTACAGACCCTCTAAAATGTAAGGCCCTGGAGAGAAGCCACAGGAGCCTGCTTCCCGGGATGCCTCTCTCTTTCCATCCTCTCTCACCTTTCTGCTCTCCTTTCTCTGGGAACTGGGGTGCTCTGCTGGTGGATCCCCTGCTAGGAGCTGAAAAGGCCTCACTCTACTCTTATTTTCAGAAAAGCCATGTTCAGAAATAATCACATCACCAAAAGGGAAACTGAGTTAGGGCTGAGGGAAGAGGGGGGACAGACAAGAGACACCAGACTAGTGTGTGCCTGGGGTTGGAACACACTGATGCGGGTCTAGATATGGATACACTGTCTTTGGGAGGCTGAGAATATGTTCTGAAGGCAGAGACCGGGGACACGGTTGAGTTCCCAGAAGGAGGAGAGGGAGAGGCCTGTCGCACAGACAAGGGCCATCATGGTTCTTGTGAGACTAGATCCAGTTACAGGAGCACAGGGTAGGGTCTGTCCCTGAGACATAGGAAGTGGTCCTGCCTTGGGACTACAAAAATGAGCTGCAGAGACCAGGGACCAGAGAAAGTTTCAAACAGCCTTGGCAAGACTGGAGTGTCCTCCAGGTAGGCTGTGCCAGATGGTCTGGCAGCCACTTTGGGCCAGATGGATGGATAGACAGAGCCTGGAACAGGCGGTGGTGGGAGGGAGGAGGCCCCCAGACCCCAGGACTGAGTCTGTGTCTTATTGCCCTTGCATCCCCTCCCCCATGATGCTTGGGCTGGGACCACTTCTCTCACGGGTGTAGGACAGAGGGTGCTGTCAGGGTGCTGGTGCGGGGTACTGGCCGGTGCTGGCTCACTGCCTTCCTGGAGGCCCTGTCCTCGCTTCCTGGGGTCTGCTTTTTTTCTCTTCCCTCACCCAACATGGCCAGCCTTGAGGAACTGAGAAGTTCCAGGGCAGTGAGGAAGCCCGAGCTTGAAAGGTTGGTGCTGACCGGAGGAGCTTAAGATTAAATTCTTCAGGGGCGCCTTTTGTGCCTCCAGAGGTAAGTGACCACCCCTCCAAAGACCCCCGGACATCTGTCTCAGACCAGGTAGAATGTTTACTCACAGAAGAAGGGCACCCTGAGTTTCTTCCTATTTCGCTGGAAGTTATGGGAGGGTGGACTTGCTGCCCACAGGCTCCAGCTGGAGGGAGAGAAAGGACCGTCTGATTCCCCCAAAGCTGATGCGGCTGCTCGGACCGTCGGATTCCCAAAGCTGATGGGGCTACTCCGGATGGGACTCCTCCATCCTCTCTCTGTTCGGAGGGGCGCAACCAGCCAAGAGGTCTGAGCCAGAGCAGATGGCAGCAGCCCAGACTAGAGCTGGATCTAATCTCTGGCCCCACGGAGTGATAGGACAGCAACTGGGTGGGAACCAGGTGGGACCGAGTCTATGTCATGAATTCATCTAGAGGACCTAGGGCCAGGGACACAATGAGAAGAAATGTCCAGAAGACTCAGTAAATACGTAGCAGTGTGGAACCATAAAATCCACTCCCCTGCCTTCTATCCTGAGCAAAATGCAGATTCTGCATTTTGAATTTATTAGTGGTGATTATTTTATTTGCCAAGTTCTTGAAATATGAGGGGCTAGTAAATAGAAAAATTTCCAAATAAAATAATTATTTTCAACACTTATTACTATGACATGACTGTTGGCTAGTCAACCTTAAGATATGGAACTTTCTACTGAGCTATTTCATATGCTTTTCACTTTGTTTAAGTGGCCCTCCAGAGCTCAGGGCACGGGGTCATGCTGGACCATACTCAGTGGTAGAGGGCGTGCAATGCTGCCCACTTTGCTACTTCCCCCTGACCCTTCATATTGTTTAAAATAAGTGAAATTATTTACTCATAACATTCCTGGGAGAAATTAGGACTCAGAGAGCTTTCGTTTAATTTTTTTCATTCATTTCTGCGCCTGTAGGGTACACACTGGCAATGCTTTGCTCCTGGCTCAGTTCATGGGATTATTCCCTGGGGCAGCACTAAGGGAACCATATGGAGCCAGTGATCAAGCTGGAGTCAACAGTATGCTGACAGTGCCTTATTCTCCATACGACCTCGCAGATTCATAACTCTTTCGACTCCTAAAATGCCTCTTGAGAATGAGCTGTAGCTGTTCCATCCCTCCCCAGCATCTTAGTTCATAGCCTGCCCTTAGCACATTACAGCACTGAAAGACTGGTGCCACCTAGCATTGGTTTGCTGCTCAACATCCGGCCTTCAAAGCCTGTCCAAATCCTGTAAATTTGCTTTTCTGCCCTGCCTGTCCAGGGCCTCGGCCTCTTCATCCTAGCCTTCCCGCCCAAGGGGGGTGGAAGGGTGGAGTATACGCTGTCAGCTAATTACTATTCCCTTTTGTTGTTATTATTTGTTGTTGTTATTGTTTTGGGGTCACACCGGTATCGCTCAGGACTCTGGTCCTCAGAGGATCCCTTCTTCTGATTCCTCCAAAGCTAATGATCCCCCCTGGTGCCAGGAACTCGGAACTTGTATCCTCACCCTCCACATTGAAATATGAATCATCAACAGCTTCTGCCTTGGCTTTATAAATTATGTATACAATCAGTAAAAAAACACTGCTTAAAAAAAATTGAACTTAGTGGAAATGGAGGGATAGCCCAGCGGTAGGGCGCTTGTTTGCACGCGGCCTGAGCCAGCCGTGCGGACCAGGTTCGATTCCCCGTATCCCATATGAGACCCTGAGCACCCCAGGAGTAATTCCTGAGTGCAGAGCCAGTAGTAACCCCTGAGCTCCGGTGTGACCCAAAAAAAAGAAAAAAAAAGGAAAAAGAAAAATTTGAACTTGGGTCAGTCACGCAAGGTTCTGCATTCTGGAATTCTTGAAACTTAAAGATTTCCCATGAAATATCAGGGAAATGGGACTTCATTTATAGATACCAGATATTCTTTTTGGGGACTTGGAAGAATTGAAAGTAAAAGACAATGATTCAGTCACTAAAAGGCATCAAACTTCAAAACAAAAATCTTCTGAAGTAGCAGCTTGTCTCTCTGAATTCTGCTTTACAAATGTTGATGGAAATGTCATGAAGCCTCAGGGAAGAAGGGGACATAGATATTTGACTGCAATTTTGAGACTGTGGACAGAGCGTGAGGAGAGCAGTGAAGAAAGGGGGAGGAGATAGCTAAGGGAAGAGGAAATACCTGGAAAACAAAAGTAAAGGAAGGCTGGTCTAATGTACCAGAACAGAAGCAGCTGACATGTTGTCTTTCTGACACTAGACGAGGTTACCAGAAAGAGAGTAGCTCGAGATAAGAGCCGCTTATTGTGACTCGATCAAGTGGAAGCCTGGATGCACTGGCTGAGATAACAGCTGTGGACAGATTTGCCAGTGGCTGCTGGCAGAGGTGCATGATACTAAAGCAGCACCAAGAAGAGCAGGAGTGTAGAGCGGGAGGGAAAAAGGAACATGGAACTAGGGCTTGGGTTATCTACCAAGCACCATCAAAAGCCAGTAGATTAGAGAACTTTGATGAGTCAATGCTGAAAATACAGTCTTTAAGCTACTGGTTAGCTTTTGTGGGGCGTCATAGCTAATTGTTCAGTAGTGAGTGACTAGCCATAAAGGACAGAGATGAGGCACAAACCAGGTAGCCCCCACGGGGGACATCTTAATTTCAATAGGTCCCCTTCCTCATGGCAGAAAGGATCAACAAGTGGGAGTCCCAGGGAGACAGGCTGTGTTCCTCTCAGTTTATGAGATTTAAAACAATCCTGATAGGTACTCGGTGATGGATGTGGGGATGTGGTTGTGTGCATGGAAACCATCAACAGAAGTATTATAAACTACAAAAACTCAAATCCATTGAGACATTTTAATAAAATCTTATGAAAAAATAAATAATGGTGAGAACTGTGCCCTAAGACCAAGGGGTGGTACATGGCTGAGGCTAATTATTGGGTAGATGCTACCTCTCTTGTAAGTTCTGTTTTCTGAGTTCTGCATTTTGGCTGATTTTGTAGACGTCATTCGCTTTTGCTACAGATAGTCAAGGTAGATATCAATATTACCCATGGTTACACAGTACAGAGACTCGCAGACATGGGGCAGAGTTGCTACTGGCTCTCACTGTGACTTAGCCGCCCACGCAGGCTCCCGGAGGGATGGTGGGTTCTAGCCCTGGCCCACCACCCCAGAAGAGCCCTACACAACAAGCCAGACGACCCCCCCCACCCAAGAGGCCTCCATTTTCCACATCCCGACTTCTCTCTCGTCAGACCTCCACCCAGCAGACTCAGCTCTATCAGTGCCTATGGTTCATGCGGCCGCTAGGCCTGTGGTTCATCAATAAATGCTGGACTTAGAGATGCCTACAAGAGTATGTAATTTACACGGCAGAGCCTGGCAAGCTACCCGTAAGTTGTATTTGATATTTGATATGTATGCCAAATACCAGTAACCATTATAGACCTCATTCCGAATGGATTGAGGCTCTATGTTCCTGGAACAAGCAGATTCCTTAGGGCTCCACTAGCATGAGACAGGAGATATGGAGATGTTACTGGGGCCCGCTCGAGTAAATCGATGATGAACGGGAAGACAGTGATATAGTGATAACAGTACAGATGGAACTCCTGTTTTTATCTGGTCAATCTGATTACAGTTATCACATGTTGGGACATTGAATGAACAGGGATATGAGGTCAGATAAAGTGTGTGTCAAAGGAGCTTAGTCACCCAGCAGGTTTATCCTTGTAGGAAATAGTGTCCACGCCTGAGGGTCCCTCTGACGGCAGCACCTCACCATGTTGCTCCAGAGAGTTATGGCCAGCTCTTCATGACCACGTGATTTGAAGTGGAAAACAGTCCCCTCAGAGAAAATGGAAGAATCAATGGCCCTCACCTGTGAGCAAAGGTAAGGAGGTTATATCTTCTGAGAGAAGGGTCCCTTTCCCCATTCCCCTTAAGTGTGCTGAGCAGAACCCCCCTCAATCTTTCAACTTTGCTGCAAACTATCTGGAACACAGATGAAGAGAATCCCCAATCTTAGGTCATTTTTAAGAGACTGGAAATTCAGGTAGACCCCAGTCCTTGCATACTTTCTTCCTTTGTAATTCTGGCCTACGATGTCAGTTAAAAAATTAATCCTATTTTTTTTTAGGCTGTTTTCTAGTCTCTTCCAGTCCGGCCAGCCCCAGCAAGCCAGATTCAGGAACATGATCACGCCGACTTCTTCCTTTTCTTTCCCAAGTCACTGAAGTTCCAGCCAATTCTCGAAACAGGTGGAGGAAAGTAGAGAAGGGAGCAAATACAGCAAGCCCTTGGGAGTAACCCTTAGTGACATGATCCAAGTGATTAAGGAGAAGGCCCCCCAAACCCCCGGTAGGAAAGACATGACTCTCTAGGGTCTCACAAAAAAGTCCTGCACCACCAACACCACTCACCACATACTTGATCTCCTGAAAACAGAGCTCTTCTTTCCTCAACAAATTACGCTTACTACAACGAAGTCCTCCAGTTTTTGGTACTGCTCCTGGAGGATGAACCGGACACTGCCTCTGGGTGGAAAGAGAGATAGCTCCAATCCTGATCAGTGAGGCGGCATGGATGAAGCTTCTCCAGCTTCACATCCCTGGGGTGATCGTGATATTCCAACTCCCTTTTGAAGAGAGATCTTCCCTCAAGTAGCCCCGGGTAAGCAGTTATGGAAACCACCAGTTCCACTCCCATGTTCTGGAAGCCAGAACCAAAAGCCTCCCCTTCTCATAGATCAAAGATATTGACTTGCGTAGGGCACCAGTTTCTTGGAAAAATCTAAACACTAGCCCCCCATATCCCCATGATTCCGTGGCAGCACCGGCCATTGCTCAAAGCATATTTGCTACATGCCATTATAGGGAATGGGTAAGAGAAGAAGTTGGTTCAAAGCTCATCCTCAAGCAGCCGGCACCCTCCTGGGAGAGTAGAACAGTGCTGAAGAAAGTAAACTACCCAGGATTTTGAGTTGATGTTTTCAGATGGGTAAACATCAGACGGCATAGTAGAACCTGAGGCAGGAGGAGCTGCCTTGAAACTGAGATGCCCCGGTCCTGTGCACAAATCAGAAACAAGTTTGCAGAGCTCCAGCCGCCCCAAGAGTAATTCCTGAGTGCAGAGCCAGGGTAACCCCTGAATATTACTGGGTGTGACCCAAAGCAAAAAAACCGTAAAGAAACTTCAGAGAAGGACAGGATGAGGAGGGTGATGGGAAGAAGACAAGAGCTAAGAAGAGCTGCGAGTGCCTCTAGATGGTCAGGTGGGAGGCTCAGGAGTCTCCCAGAGGAAAGGAGCCCCTCGCACAGATGGGGATTCCCAGCATCCCCTCTGAGATGTCTCCTCTTTTCTCCTCCCAGCCTTGGCGTTACTACCAGGGCTGATACCTGCCTTTCAGGAGCCACAGCACTATCGGCAAACCAAGCTACACACAGGACTTCATAATCCCTATCAGTGGGCAAAGGGCAGTCCTCTCCAGTTCACCATCCAGGTCTCACTCTATTTTCACCTGTAAGTCCTTGTTCAATTTCACCAGTTCATGGCTCTGCAAGCTCTCTTCAGAGACTGTAAAGCAAGAGCAGTGAAACCCCTATGAAAGGAGAAAAAGGGGAGATTTCTGGGTGAGAATGGCTTAGCACCCCTGGGAACTGATGCACACAGGAGCCTCCAAAACCAGTCTGAGTCCTTGGTGCCAGGCCCACCAGAAGCAGAAATCAGGGCCCGAGGGCCACGATCCCTGTCAGTGGTGAAGTGTTGGCATCTGATGCCAGGGCTTCTCCCAGGAAGGACTGGAAGAAGGATTGGATTTGGGGGAAAGAGTTAGGAGGCCCTATCTGCTTCCTTGAATTTCAAGGCCTCCTGACTCCACCTCCTTAGGACTAGGCCTCAGTGCTCTGAAGTGGGAATCTCTTGGAAAACAGGAGAGTTATGATTAGCTTGGGTATCTGCTGGGGGAAGGGTAAAACCTATAGACTCTAGAGAAGTCATTCACATCCTTCTGCCATTAGTTGTACCATGGGGGAGGAGGGGAAAGAAGAAGCATTTCCCCAGGAAGTTTTGGAACCAAAGGCAGACTTCCCAGCAAATCCCCTGGACCTCATAAGCAACAGTACCGAGAATTCTGGGAGACCTTTTTGCCTTGGAAGTTGACAGCTTCCTGCCAAAGTCACCTGAACCTAAGTATGATACAGCTTTCAAAGGTTTAATTTTCCCCTGCTCATGAGGACCACTCTTCCCAGGACAGTCCTTCTGAAACAGGCTTCCTGGGACAGTCCTTCCTCCATGATTAAAGCCACTGTTGAAGCAGAACCTGCCCCATGACACACACTTCCTAAATTTCGAACATCCCTTAGACATGAGCAGTAAAGTGCCCAGAGATATTTTGTGCTAAGTGCAAGATGTCACAGCTACTAACAGAGGAGACAGGACCTAGGCCAGATGCCACTGTGAGGTCAGTCCCAGCCTACGCTCTTTCTCAAACACCCCATTGCTGTGGCACATTTGGAAGCATGAAACAGCAGAAATGCACTCTCTTTAGGAGAGTGTGTTTTCTCCCTCACATTTGAATAAAAAACCAAACTGGGTCTCCAGAGAAATTAAGTAATTTATAATTATGAATAAAGCAGAGGGAAAGTGCAAATCCTTGACTAATGGCGACACCCTCCCACTGGGCAGGACTGCCTGACTGGGCCTTATTATTGATTCATCGACTTACTGAGGTGCTGTGGAGTTGGCACATTTCTCGCCTAGAGTCCTGGTACATTGGAACCACCTTCATGATCTCTACCAGGTTTATGAAAGCCCTCGGAAGCTGTGGGGAGCAGAGAAGGGGCGCCTTCAGTTTCTTGGGCAGCTGTGGAAGGGGTTCTGGTGGCAACTGGAAGGAAGCTGTAATTTATTCATAATGCAATCCCCCTCACCACCCAGTTTTCCTCTGAGATAGTTGGAAATCCATCAAAAAAATTGCCTTACTAAGTCTCAGTACCTGTGAGCTCCAGCCCACACACCAGAGTGTGATTCCAAGAACGGGCTCTTTATCATCCAGCAATGAAGCCTGATGAGGTTGTAATTAGTGGTCCCAGCTCAACATGAGACCCTGCCCCAGTGACAGACTAGAGCTGCTTTGCACCCAGCCCACTTCGGTGGTAGCTCATAGTGGGGACTCGATTCCGGTGTGCCTCTCACTGATCCCTCCACTTACCTAGTGAACCCTAGGGGAAGCAAACCAGAGTGGGCAAGCAGGTTTGTGGATCAGATGACCTGGAAATTGCCTTTTACTCTTTCCTACCTTTTCAAGAGGATGTCAGGGTCTCAGTAATATGCTGGATGAAGTTCTCAACTATCTTTGGATTCTGTAAAGTAAGTAAAGGGTCTTCTAAGTTCCTACATTCCCTCTGAGATGAGAACAAGAATGGTCGGGGGCCCAGAAAAAAGAAAGGGCTTAGAGAATGGGCAACGTGGGTCTGGGGGTGGGAGGTGTTAGTGGAACTGCTGCTGGTAAACACAGACTCAGTTGCGCATAATCCCCCCTTGATCCTTCTTAGACAATCCTGCTAATGTGGTATCTACGCAGCCAAAGGCAGACCTGGACCTGGTATCTCATAGTCAAAGGCAGAGCTTGCTTCCCACTTTTTAGTCTCATCCATCAGTTGTGTCAAACCTAGCTAATATGATGAAGCCCCAGTGACCTCATTCCTGTTCCCTGGGCTTTTTTTAGCGATACTGGCTCCAACATCCTTGACCTCTGCTCCTCCAACATCCCTTAACTTCTATCTCTGGTGATTCCGTTTCAGTGTCTCCTCCTCTGACCTATTGCCCCAGTAGATCCTAAAATGAGCTCAACAAAAAGAATGTGAAAAAAAATTCCAGAACCCCAGAGCACACTGTCTACGGGAGAAAACAAAAATAAACTTAGGGAAACCAAATGTATGGAGGGGGCAAGACTAGCTGGACATTCAGAGTCAAAGAGCTTTTTAGGACAGGGCAAGAGGAAAAGCAGAAACTTAATCAGGAAAGAGACTATGGTCTCTTTCGGTTGTCCAAACTGAAAATGCCAAAGCAGGGGCCAGAGAGGCTAAGTGCAAGGGCTTATAGAATACCAGCTTTTATGCAAAACTACTCTAAGTTAAAAACTGAGATTTTGAGATGCTATTTTATTATTTTTAAGAGCTTGAGAAAATACAGAGTAAGTCCTCTTCACAGGTAGCCAGAAGTCATTAATGTGAAAGTCTCTGGACTTTGATTTTTGGCCAACACCAAGGCCAACACCCTTGAG
>JAJIBD010030164.1:0-48363 GCA_021461705.1 Cryptotis parvus
CTGGCTTGTTGTGAGGCTCTGCTGGTGGCAGGCCAGGGCTAGAACCAGCCATGCCTCCTGGGCACCCATGAGCAGCTGGGCACAGGAGAGCAAGTAGCAGCTCTGCCCCGTGTCTGAGAGTCTCTGGTTCAGCACACCTACTGATTGAAGATAAACTGCTGCAGGGTGGGTGTGGTTGATCCAGGCGCGATAGTCTAGTCTGCTGGGTGGAGTTATAATAATAATAATAATAATAATAATAATAATAATAATAATGAAATGACATGGTCCTTTCAAGAAACTCAATCAGGCCCCTTCTCTTTCGCAGATAACTATGACAATAATCGAAATGATCATCTCCCAACAAGAACTGAATTATAAAAGTAGGTCAGGAAATACACAGTAATATTTCAGTATCTATTTTTCAAACCATAATCCCCAAAAGAAAAGAAATAGAGAAGAAAAGTACCTTCCATAGACGCTGAGGTTGGTGGTACAGGAGGGAAAGTAGAGACATTAGTGGTGGGAAATGTACACTGGTGAAGAGATGTGCAGGAACATTGTGTGACTCAAGCTCAATCATAACCTCAGAACTCGTGTATCTCACTGTGATTCAAGTTTTTAAAATTTTTTATATATGTGCATGCTCAGGGCACTAAGTTAGATGCATGGCTGCATGACCTAAATTACCACCAAGCACCAATAGCCTCTAGAAAAATAAAAAGAAGAAAGAGCCACTCAATCAGGACTAGAAGAAGAGTAGAGTAAGGGGAGATGAAAAATGGACAAGGTGATGCTGTAAAAGCACACAGCAGCCACAGCTTAGCTTGCTTTTCAGATCACTCTTGGGGATTGATTGTATCCCCTAGAGCTGAAGACCACATCGCCAATGCACCACCTATAGACAGCCACTTATAGATAACGTGATTTTGTAAAGTTGCAGTCAATCATTGAGATGAAGTTATAAGAAAACTAAGCTAGATATTAATCCATTTTGATTACTTTCTTTAAGATTACACTGACTATGCAGGAAAATATATTCTGGTAGGAGAGCAAGACCAGTTAAAGGAATTGAAGACTAGTAGCACTATACTTATAGTTCATACAGTCAGGAATCAGTCCTGATTATATCCCCCATTAGGATTATTCCAGCAAAAAAAAAAAACACTCTGGTTTCTGCTTAGCAGCATTATTCAAACAATACAGGGACCATTGGATAAGAAAAATGATTTGATTGGTGAGAAACCAACTATTAAATTTGGGGCAGGTCTGATCAGTATAAATTAGGAGCAAGCCTCAAAAGTGAGGGAGAAAAGAGGAGTTCGGCTTTCCAGACATTAGGAATCATCACGAGGTCAACTGATATATAACTAAATTTTTCCAGAGAAAATTATGCATATACACGAGGAAGAGCGTTGGGCATGCACAGCTGAGAAACATGCAATTAACACACAATCATACATAGCAAGTAAAGAAAATGGCCAGGAATATTAGCAGGTAGTGATTTCAATGTGATAATAAATAGGCCAAGAAGAAATTGATATTATGTAGTTCTCACTAAACAGACACATGCAGACTAAGGTCTGAGGTCACCATCACTATAAAAATATTTTTAAAGATGTGTCTATGGTCTGATCAAAGCCAAAAAGAATGTAACAAGGCAAGAGCTCCCGGGGAGCTTATCACTTATCCAGACAGTAAACCTCCGCCAATGTGTCTTTGCTTCCTTAATCCTTGAGAGCCCATCTCATTTTCTATGAGAAGGAAGGTACACTGAGTGCGTGGTGTCGACTATGTGATTACAGTCAGCAGTGTTGCCACTCAAATGAAGATGCCGCTAATCAGGCAGCAACAGCTTTACCACTTGCCACCAGGCTAACACAAAACTGAGTTTGCACAGGCTATTCCCCTTGTTCCTCTTTCCTGTAATGCAATTTAGCCATAGAGAAAGTTGTGAAAGTAAATTCTAGCTTCTATTTTGGTGTGAGAATAGTGTCATATATGAATTTTTCAAGACCTGGAGGAAATTGGAAAAAAAATGTTGGGAAGTCACACATGACAACTCTTAATTCTTAGTAAATTCTATGATCTTATTTGTCTCCATCTCTCCCTAAACAGGAACTTTCTTCCTTTCAGGGCACTGCCCCATTCTGGAATGCATGAGTTGATTTTTCCATACCAGGAAATTCCATGTTTCTCTTGAGCACATTATCTCTCCCAGCCCCCCATTTCCCAAATAACCGATCTTAATTTCTTTAAAATGAAGTGAACAAGTCACTACTCTCCTCAACCAGAAATCTGGTTTGTTTAATTTCTCCCTTCTCTCTATATTAATTAATATTCCAATTTTATTGATTTTCATATAGATTATTTGTCTACCCTTTCCTCTTCCATATATAATGAGTGGATATTCATTTCAGATGTATAATTCTCTTTGCAATTCTGAGCCTGTGAGATACTAAGAAATTTAATATTGATTTATTTTCTGTTATGGGGCTACATATAGTGATGCTTAGGTCTTACTCCTAGCTCTGCACTCAGGGATCACTCCTGAAGGGTTTCAACGGAGTGTTGAAAATTGAGAAGTCTTCAATTCCCGTTCGGGGGAATTGAAGATCAACCCAGGGTGTCTGCATGCATTGCTGTTATCCTTCCTGTTGTACTGTCTCTTCAGTCCCAATTTATATTATTTCTTAGATCATCTAAAAAAATTTCTGTCCTTTGAAAGCAAAAATCCTGACTTTTATGCCAAGAGTCTAGAAGATCAAATTGATGAAATGACCTGCTCAGGTTAAGTGCTTTCACAACAGGTCATGTCTATAAACAAACAAAAACCTGTACTTCCTGGAAAATTATATTAATAGATACAGAAAATGGGGAATATCCTAAAAGCAGTTGATGAAACCTCAACTAAAATATATTTATCTTGTTTTAACAAAATTGGGATAAAGTATTTAGTATTTTGTGTTTTATGTGTATACTACAAGGGTGAAATTTTACAATTTAGACCCAAATGGATGAAAATGATTATCATAACTTGTCATAAAATTTATTGTAGAAGATGCTCTATCATTGTTTCACAAACTTATTTTTCTAGTTAAAACAGAGGGTACAGGAGATAAAATGCTAAGTATTTATAAGTTAGAATATAAGAAAGATAGTTCAACTAATCTGCATTCAGAATGAGTGGTAATTATGTGCAAACTAAAAGCAGGAGAATAGGAGAAAGTTAAAAGAAAGATTAAGAAAGGGACAAAATATGAAAGATAAAAAAGAGGGGCTGGAGTGATAGCACAGTGGGAGGGCATTTACCTTGCATGCGGCCGACCAGGGTTTGATCCCCAGCTTCCCATAGGGTTCCCAATCACTGCCAGGAGTGATTCCTGAGTGCAGAGCCAGGAATAACCCTTGAGCATAACCGGTGTGGCGTCAAAAAAAAAGAAACCAGTTACTTGTTTCGGGACAATGGAGTATAAATTGCTAGATATAACTACAAGATATTTTATAGAGATTTACTCCTATTTGGTTTTGTACTTTATTCCTTTGTTGCCCACCACCAATTAAACAAAATATATAGTATATAGAGTCAATGCACGAGATGAGAGCCTACTACTAGAGAGTGTATCACCACACAGCAGAGCCTGGCAACTCCGTGTTGTATTTGATATGCCAAAAACCAGTAAAAATTATAGACCCTCATTCCTATGAGCTGAAGGGATGGTTTGAGGCTCTTCAGGTTCCTGGAGCGAGCAGATTCCCTTAGACTACACTAGCTTGAGACAGGACGTATGGAGATGTTACTGGTGCCTGCCGAGTAAATCGGTGAACAGTGATGAACAGTGGGAAGATAAGTGATGTAGTGATAGAGTCATGTAAAATTTGCTTTATTGTAAGTAAGAAACTGGCTGAGAGCTCACTGTTGACCAATGTGGTATGAACTAATACAGTATTTGCACAATGATCAATATAAGCATTAGTTATCAGATAAAGGTCAGAGAAAGCAATCCTTCATAAGTCATCTCTTACCTCCTTATCTGGTTACTCTCTGACCTTTTTTTTTTTTTTCTTTTGGGTCACACCCGGCAATACTCAGGGTTTCTCCTGGCTCTGCACTCAGGAATAACTCCTGGTGGTACTTGGGACCATATGGGATGCTGGGGATTGAACCCTGCCCAGCATGGGCTGGCAGCTTGCAGCAAACACCCTACCCACTGGGCTATCACTCTGGCCCCCTCTTCTTGACCTTCAAAAGCTTCCAGTTACACTAGCCTTAACCATTTCCATCTTAGAAGTTTTTCATATTACCTTAATCCACCAGAAACAGTGTCATCTCAATTTTTCTAGTAGATACTCATCTTTATATTATGTGCTTTTAATTTTTATCCTCAAAAACAAAATTGTATTAGAAAACTTCAAAATAGTCTTCCCAATATACTCAGGAAGAGAATGTTCATTTTTCCTTTGAAGGGCTTAATTTGTTCAATTATTTTTTGAGGCCCCTAATGAAGATATCCCTAGAAATTTCCTACTAGACAAAAATCTGTAATTACTATTGATATGATTATAATAAAAACTTATCTCAGTTTTTGGTATTGACATACCTCTTCTAGAAGAAACAATCAGATGATTTGCACATTAATGCAAAATGGTACTTTTCTTTAATTCTTGAAACTTTTTACCACTAGCGAATTTTAATTTTCAACAACAGGGATAAGAGAGAGATGCAGTGTTGAAAGATTTTGGGCATGATAGAGCTATTTTTTGTTTAGACAAAGAATTGAATGTCTGCAAAATTGGTCAGTCTGTTTCATTGCAGTATTTCTATAAAATTATTTGATAAAAATAATTTGGAACATAGCTTCTGCCTTTCATGAATGGGGTTCAGCATTCCTTAGGAATTTAATTGAATATAATCTTTCATGACATAGGCTGAACTTGGCAAAATAAAGACAGCAAAGGCACCCTTCTCCTGATAAAGGAATAGCTTAATAAAATGCTATGTGAACAATAAAGCTTCAGCTTTAGTGCCTCCCTTCCCCAGAATATTAGCATTTTTCTAAAGGAGCTCCACTGTTAATTATTTTTATAAATATAAGGGGAAAGGAACAATTATTCCATTTCTCTATGTTCTGTTTTATAACTAGGAAGTGCAAAATGTTAATATGCAAATATTATTCCTCATTACTATAAGAATGTAAGTCTCTTGACCCATTTGGGAGTTCTTAAAATATGCCTCTAAAAGCTTTTCTTCTCTGAGACACAACAATAAAGAGATCATTGTTTGATGTTATGGCTACATGACATGAGAAAACTCAAGAAAGAAAACAATAAAAGGTTTTCTGACTACTTACAAATCAGTCTCATAGAAGAAACATTTCTCATTAGCCTGTCAATTGGACAGATTTTGAACATAAGGCTTGGAGAAGGGGTGGGAAGGAAAAACAGATTCCAGATTGCCTGTTGAGAGTCTCAGACAACCACCACACATGTTATCCATACACTAGAAAAAGATAAAAAGAACATGTACTTCTTTGAACATTGTAAATCATAACCACTATTATTGGGTACTAGCAGAAGTAACGATACTTGTATAACTATTTAAAAGTTCCTTTCTCACAACCTCAGGGAAAGTGTTTGCTCACATATGAAGAAAGCAAGTCTTGGAATATCTCCTGGTCTTATCCCACCCAATTCAGCCATTCCATGCATTAACCTTCAGATCCTCTTAGACACAATAAACACTTTACCTTCACAGGCTTAGATGCATATGTTCTGCCTTTATTATTCTTTAATGAAACTGTCAATACTCTACGCAATGAAGACTCATACCCCAAGCACAGAGCTGGGGAAACTTAACAAACCAATAGTTGGCCACAAACCGCCATCATTATATATCTACATTACTCATTTTTTTTTTTGGATTCAGGACTGATGAGAATTAAGAGTTACTTGATTTGGTCAAGTTATTTCTATATAACTATTGGAGATAAGTAAAAAGTTGCAGTTTTTCATGGAAAAATTTACTGTATTTAGAAAAATAGGAATTTGTTTCCAAATTTTGGTGAGAATAGAACCCATAGGTGAAAAAATTAAGTAAAATCATAAAATTTTCCTTTTTTATTTAGCTTTTTCCAAAATTCTTCCAAGTATCAGTTTCATTTCTTCTTATATCCTTGCCTAATAACAAACTTTTCTATATATGAACAATATTTCGTTTATCTGTTCATTTATTGCTGGATACCTTAGCTATTTCCACATTTTGATTATTGTGAGTAATGCTTCCAAACAGTACTCAGGCAACTCTTTTTGAGTTCTTGTTTTTAATTCTCTGGGAGTATTTAAATAGAACTGTTAAGTCACATGATAGATTTTGGCTTATATCTTTGTAGAAGTTTTTTCACAGGGGCTGCATTTGTCCTTTTAACATCTTTTAGAGAAAAGACCATGGAAAGAATAAACCTAAGCATTCAAATAGAACTGAATGTTCACTAAGGCCTGGAACCCAGTTTGATTCACACAACTTAGGTTGCAATCCCTAATTAATGGTCTCACCTGACTGAACTCAGCACATCTGCCTTTAATATCTGATTTTCTGCCATCCAAAGAAAAATAGCTAAGAATCTTAAATATCAATGTCCCCAAATATTCCCTCTATCCTTCTTTGTAGGGTGAAGACAAGGAAAATTTATGAGTACTAACTGAATTGACAGATAATATTAAAGGTGAGGTAAATGTATATCACATTCACGAATCAGAGACAACATTCTCCATATCATCAGATTATTTAACATGTTTGAAGCTATAAGACTAGGCTGGTCACCGAGCCCTCTCCAGGTTCTACTTATAGATCCTAAAATTGAAAAACCATCCATGCTGATTCTTACATTGAGTTATTTGATTTATTCTTTTTGTAGTAATAACAGCATAGGAAGCGCCAGGTTCTCTACATGAAATTGCTACAATTCCACAATCTTTCCAGTCTACGATTTCTGATATATAAAATCGGCTAGCTAGGCTCATTGTAATTATAAGCAACTCCAGTATGTCATGAATTTACTCAAGAAAGTTCTCTATAATATCATCATTCAGTCCAGGAAGATAATTGCATACTGTATAGTGGAAAATTATTGGGTAAGCAAAACCCTTCTAGCTAGTGTCTCTCTGCCATTTCATATTCTACTGAATCTTTTTATTTTTCCAAATTATCAGAAAACCATATGAAGAAGTGGAAGCAAAGTATATTTGTTCAGTAGTAGTAAAACGATAGCACCACACACTTGGTATTTTATTTTGAATTTGTTTTTATATATCTGGAGTCTAAAAGTTGAAAAATCAATGAGTTGGCTGGTTTTGTTCTCTTCAAATACTTTACATGAAATCTGTCAGATGGTACTTTAGTCCATCCTAAGACTGAGTTAGTCTGCTCTAGAACATTAAAACTAAGTAGCATATAAAATGGATGGTTTATACATAGCAGAAATCTACTGATACAGTTCTAGAGACTGAGAGTCCAAGATCAGTACCACCATAGTTGAGTTCTTATGAGGATCCACTTCTAGTTTGCAGTTTTCCAAATTCTCATTTGTTTCCACAAATAATGAAAGGACAAAAGAGATTCCTTGAATCTCTATAATAGAGGTATTAATTCAAACATGTGATATCTTTCCTCCTAGCAAAATAACCTCCCAACAGTTAGATCTCTAATATCTTTGGGGTTTATCTCTCAACATATAAATTGGGAACATACACAAATATTCAAGCTATGGCATATGATATTTTCCTATTCGTAGGACATCAGCAAAGAGTAGATCCATGCTACAATATAAAGAACTCATCTTGGTTTAATTAAATGTACCTTTAACAGCTCTATGTCCACTGAGAAACAAAAAACATGGGTGCGGTTTTAAATTTAGCCAAAAATGTAAATTAATTTAAAATGACTGAAGTATATTTTTATCCAGGAAAATGTTTCATATTCTCTGTGGAAATCACATCAAGGTAGATAGTTGGAAAGAGAGTTAAGGAAGAATACTGGGACAGGAAGCGAATCTAACATAGAATTCCTGGCTTAAACACCTTTTGGGCTGTTCAACATTTTAGTTACTTGCATGCTTGGATTTATTCTTTGTTGGATGAGGCCATATTTGGCAGCACTCCCTACTCCTGGTTTTGTAGATAGGTCACTCCTGGTGGTACTCATGCAGGGCTGGGAATCAAATCCAGACCTTCTGTGTGGAAAACAAGCTGTCTTCCCTTTGTGTTCCCTCTCCAATCTTTGTGCATGTTTATCCTTTCCTATCTACTTTCAAACATACTTAACTTTTATTAGCACATGAAATCAGAGGAAAGACTTCTCAATTGATGGATGAAACTTCAAGAAACTAGCATTGATGCTATTATTTTTATCAAGTTATAGATAGGTGAAACACTATGAAATCTGATATAAATCAAGCTTAAAATATTTAAAGTTCTGATAAGTTAATTAAGTGATAAGTAGTGATAAGTTAATTTAGTCATTCACATAAACCAGTAATAAGTTTGGATATGCTGAATGACCAAATTCTGAAATAATAAAATTCAAAGAAAACTCCTTAAAAGGAACCTCTGGAATATCTATATAGACAGACTTTTGAGATTATTTTAAATATATTAAAATCAGAGATTTTTTTATGCCTCTTCACTCATACTTCTTGCTTAACATTATGTCACATAATAAGCACATGCCAATGACTATAGTTGCCATGTTTTACTAAAAGACGAATCAGCATGAGATGATTGGTAAAAAGGAAAATTGAACAATTACAGATGAGTCACTTTTGGGCCTCGAATAATATAATAACATAGAGCTGTTGTAGGTGTATGTCAATGTTCAGGAGACCAGTCCTGTGCACAGTATTTATTAGATAAACATGTCCTAAGAAATTTTCCTTACTGGATATGTAAGCCCTGCTCTGGAATTGGAGATGATTCTGTCCTAATCCAGACTGCCAGAGTCTTCTAAGAACTACTTTATCCTTCCAGTGTCTTTCTCTAAGGACTAGATCTTATTACCACCACCACAACAGGTAACTTCCTCTTATAGAAATGCACATCTTACACTCCATAGACAATGCAAACTTTAGACTCATAGTTTAATGTAATGATTTCTGTAGTCTACCTGTTTCCCTGTTCAGTAGAATAACTGAGATGCATTTGAGAGTCTACCACACATTTTGTCCAAGGGTGTTTGCCTGTCCTGCCTGCCATGTAAGTTAATATCTCCAGCTTCCCTGTGAGTCTCTCCTCTTTCTTGTTTCCTGTCACTATATATTCTAAGGTCCCCAGATGCCTTCTTTCAAAACAATACCATCAGTGGAAGATAGCAATGTGATGTAGTATAAACAGTCCAGGAATCAGACAAACTGAAATGTAGTTTGCTTCCCACTGTCTGTGCAACTATGAGAAAATGACTTAACTTCTCTGGGCCTTTATTTTGTCATCTGTAAAATTAAGGGGCTGAAAGAAATAATCTTCCAGCTTTCTCCATGTTCTAACACTTTACACAGAAAAGCAAAGCTTTCAACTGGTTTGATCACAGTCACTGTTTTCTCTGTTGGAACTTTATAGAGTTAGCCATTTTCTTGAAAGTTTTTTTTTCCATTTTAAAATTTTCTTTTCCTGATGGATAACCGATTCTCCTCCCAAAGGTAGTTATTTAGATGTGAGTGTCCTAAATGTTGTGCTCTGTGAAAACTCTGGCCCTTCTACCCAAGACAAACTCTAAAACTTTTACTACTTAGGATCTTTTACATTTTTTCTTTAAAATATGATGGAAAATTTGCATAATATTTAAGGCTGAGTCTTCCCATTGTGCCAATACTTTAAGAAAAGTAAGCAACACTCCAGGGACCAAAATGAATAGAAAGGTTTGTCATAATGGATTACCTGCCTCCAAGAAGTTTCCCTAAATTCAGCTCCCGAGATTCTGCATTTTTCATCCACTTCATGCATTTTAATCTGTACCAACCAAGAAATATAGCATTTGTTTTCTCCTCTATCTTCTAGCTTTATATTGTCTATGTTACTGCTTCTATATGCTTGTATAATATAGATAACTAAGTAAAATTATGAGTAAGTTATAAAATTAAAGATAAATTAAATTATCTATCCAATGAAGTCCTGCCTTTGGGGTTCATAACATACAAAAATATATTCCAATCTAGAGCTGGAGTGTTCTTCAGAAAGGTGTTGAGTGGGAAGTGGTGGGTGGAAGAAGGAGGTGGTTATAATTCTAAGGTTTTCCAGTGCTGAGTCAATTCTGGTACCCAATAGAAAGGCCACCCCTGCAGCTGCCTCTGAAGGGCGCCCACAGAACTCTCTCCTAAGAACATATGTACAGAATACGTGGGAGTTCAATCAGAGCTTGAAGGTCCGGTACACAGTCAACTCCTACAATCTGAGTCTGGGAAGTTAGTAAGATAAAACAACAAACTCAGGTTTTATTCATTCTACTTCTGAGTTCAATAGTTTTGCTTTCTTTCTATCAAACTCTGACAAGCAACAAAATATTCAATAACTATTTATTGAATACCTGATCTATGAAAGGCAATGTATTATCTGCTATGAAAAATGTAACATAAGCAGTGCACTTCTTTTCTTTGTTATACTCATTATATTTACTGTTATATTAATATATTTTACCCATCCCTTTCCCCCTTTAAGAAGTATATTTCTTGAATTTCTGAACTACTTGAGAACAGACACATGAGATGGGAGAAATATGTCAGGAAAGATACACTAAGTCAATGGTGGAGTGGAAAAGTACCTGCCATAGAGGCAGGCTAAGAGGCAGGAGGAAAGTAGGGACATTGGTGAAGGGACATGGACACTGGCAAAGAGATTGATGTTGGAACATTTTACAGCTGAGACTCAATCATAAATATTGTGTAACTTTGTAATTCACAATGATTCAAAATAAATTTAAAAATAAAAGGACATATTCCTGTTGTGCTGATGGTCAAATGAGCAATATACTTGCAGATAACTCTGCTTAGTAACTACCCTTTGATCCATGACATCACTCACCCTTCTTTTAGGGTAGGACCCATAGACACACATACACACCCTCTGGACTCTTACAAGAACAATAATAAAAAGTCTAAATGAATACAAGTGAAAGCAATAGTCTCTGTTAATACTTAGTGCCCAGAAGTAAAACTTTTTTTTTGGCTTACACCTGGCAATGCTCAGGGGTTATTCCTGGCTTTTCACTCAGGAATTACTTCTCTGGCACTGCTCGGGGGACCATATAGGATGCCGGGGATCAAACCCTGGTCAGCCACGTGCAAAGCAAACACCCTACCCACTGTGCTATTGCTCCATCCCTTCCAGGAGTAAAACTTAAGGGAAGAAAGGAAATTCATGTTGGTCACTAAATCATTAGGGATAACAGTAGGGATGATGGGAAGGTGAGGGACAGAAAGAGTTACTCCTGTCTCCTACTTCAAGAATGGGAAAATAGGATGAACCTCCAATCTACCTAAGGGAAAATTAAGTACAAGCAATAGCTAGTGGAGAGAGACAGAGAGCTTTATGATGAAGGTTGTAAATGTCATTTTTAGCCACTCTTCTAAAGTCTTCCAAATGTTTGCCACTTAATTCAACATAAAACCCAAGTACAGCAAGACATTAACATGTTCTGGGTTTCACTCTATTTTCTCTCATTGTCATGATACTGCATAATGTCTCAGTTCTCCAAGATTTAGTCATTCTGACTTCCTCACTGTTCACCAAGCAAAGGTTCTCTTTTTTGTTGCTCTTCTACTTAAGGAGTCTTAAGTGATTTATCCACTTGCTGCCATTTAAGTATCAGTACACTGAAATATACCCAGGAGTGAGATTTCCATCAACACATAAAACAGTAACAACCTAGTCATTTCCCGACTGCCTTGCTCACTGTATTGGCTGTGTGGTGCTGTTGTAATAAGCAATAACAAACTCAGTGCTTTAAAGCAGCAGGCATTTATTATTTCCTACGTTTGGAAGCCCAGAAATATGAGATCAGACCCACTAGGTTGAAATCAAAGTGATGGCAGAGTCATATTACCCTCCCCAGGTTCTAGGTGAGAATCCATTCCTTACCTCTTCCAGTTCTGATGCCTACTGGACTTCCTTGACTTATGGCTATGGATTCTTCACTGCAGTCTCTATTTTGACATCATCTTTGTTCTGTCAGTTAAATATCCTATCACATACTCTCAGACCACTTGTGATGTCAAGACCCCATAATTTATCCAGATCTGCAATGCTTTATTTTTTCCATGGAAGGTTATACTCATGAATTCTAGGGAATTAGACTGATAGTTTAGCAATCCAAGTGAATGCTTTACATGGAGAGAACTCAGCTAGACCCTAGGATCATATGTTCCCCAAGCGCTGCCTAGAGCAACCGTTGAACAGGGATAAGTCTTATTTCCCAGCATCACCAGCTGTGGCACCCTCCCCAAAATACTCTTAGAGACACTCTCCAACGTAAGCATCCTACTTTATTTTTCTTAAAATACTTATCATTATTTCACTTCATGTTATATGTGTGTTGAAGTGTTTACTGGCTGAACAAAATATGACAAAAAACAAAATATGAAGTGTTTTGTAAAAAAAAAAATATGAAGTGTTTATTAGCAAAACAAAATACATGACAAAAGTCATATTTTGCCATATCAAATTATTGTTATGATACAAAAGTAAACCACAAGACAAGGGGAAGGAAATCTGGAATCATAGTCAAAACAGGAGTACTTTAATTTCAATTGAATCACAAACGTGTGGAGTCAGAGTTTAGGTAAGACAGAAAATGGAACAGGGGGCTAACAATAGTCGAGGGTACTAATGCCAACCTAGAACTGAGCATTAAATAGAGGCAAAAGGATACAAATGACAACCTTTTAATGTATGTTCTGTAATCCATAGTCTGGAAGGAAGGAAGAGAAAGAGAGAGAAAGGGAAAGAAATAAAGAACCTGCCATGGAGCAGGGCTGGGGAAGGGGAGGGGAACCGGGATGTTGGTGGTGGGAGATGGGCACTGGTGGAGGGACGGGTGCTGAAACACTGTATGACCAAAACCCAAACATGAACTTTTTTAATTGTATATCTTTTTATTTGTATATCTCACGGTGGTATAATAAAATACTTAAAAAAAATTAAAAAAATTTCAATTGAATCTAAGATCTCCAAATTTACTTACAAAATAAGGGAATTTTGTTTGGTATTATCGTTCCCATTGTCTCTAGTCTAATTGTTGAAAGCTTAAATGACATTTCCCCAAGGCCAATGGCATGAGTCAATATCCTAGGTTGGTTTATTAGAATTAACCGTGGGCAGAGCAGGTACATGCTTCAGAAGGATTCTGTAGATAAGGATGCTACTCTAGCAAACACCACTCATGTCTGCCAACATATCTGTTCTTCACTGCTTACTCAAGAATTTTTTCCTGATAATTCTTTTTTATTCCTGGGGGCACTGTGTAGTGAGGAGAAAAATAGGCCTACACTTAGATGTTTTATTACATTAAATGACAAAGTTAAAAACATAACATTGAGCTGAGAATATGAAACGACCATCAAAAGGCCAACAGACATATGGATTCACTGTATATTAAAATGCTGCTCTAAACTGTACTTTCTAATACATAATACATTGTTTTGCTAAATATCAGGCACTAGTAAATGTGTTATGAAATTCAATAGAATATGAATATTTTATAATTAGCAAGATCTGGTCTTACTCCTTTGAACATGTAATTGAATGGGGAGATTCAAAATGATATCTTAATGAAAGTTCAAGCCCCAAGAACAGTGGTAGATAATCAGTTATATAGGGTTGATTCAAGGCATAAATAACACAAATAAGGGCCGGAGCGATAGTCCAGCGGGTAGGGCATTTGCCTTGCATGCGGCCGCCCGTGCCGGCCAGGGTTCGATCCCCGACATCCCATATGGTCCCCCGAGCACCGCCAGGAGTACAGATCCAGGAGTAACTCTGAGCATCGCTGGGTGTGACCCATAAAGCAAAAAAAAAAAAACACAAATATATTAAATAAACTGACATGGACTATAGAGATAGTACAGTGGGTAGGGTGCTTGCCCTGTACGCAGCTAATACAGACTCAATTCTCAGCACCCCATCTGGTTCCCAAGCCATTCCAGAGTGATACTTGAACAAGAACCTGGAGCGATCCTGAGCACAGACAGGTATGGCCTGTCTGAATAGGAAAAAAAAGAGAAATAAAATCTGACATATCATGTTTTTTAACCAAAATTTAGCAGTTGTGGGGGGTAACGCTTCACATTCCTAACTCTTCTCTCAAAAACTTAGGAAGGAGGAAGTTGGCTGAGGGAGAGGCATAACTTTTAAATTATTTTTCTAATTCACAGTCCACAAAATAATTTTATTAGAGTCATTCATGTACATATCTATCTCATATAGGTCTTGTAATGCATGCTTTTTACTTTGATTAAGTTGTTTTGGTTAAAATATTTGAAATGTTTGTGATGTCCACTGATATTTTATCCCAACCTAAAATCATCTAGTCACATAAATGAGGATATTTCATTTGTTAACTCCCTCCCATGGGTGATAATATATTGTTCACAATACAAGCAAAATATGATATTTATTCTACTATTTTAAATAGCTTTTATAAATTCATATTGTCTATTGTCATTATACTCCTGCAGTTGTAAGTTTAGCCAGAATAACAACTAAATATTGTCATCTTCTTTGTCTCCATTCTTACCAATTTTGTCAAGAAACTTCTTAAATGCCCCAAACTAGTTTCAGCTAAGGTATTCCATGTTGAAACATTTAATTACCTTAATTTTTTTTCTTACTTACAAAAAATGAACTGAAAAATAACAAGAAAAAAAGGTATGATGCAAGAAAATTTATAAAGGATCCAAGTAAGGCACCAGTTTCTTAACAAGAACTGTGTAGCATGGATAATTATAAACCCCAGGAATACTACTGCTAACATATGTTTTCATTTTCTCCTAATAATAAATAAACTATTTTTATTTAGTTCCATGCTACAAGCAATTTTGTATCCTGCCTTTTATTACCTACCTGAGATTTCTTCAGATCATTAAATATTCATCTTGATATAATTTAATGCCTGAACAATTCCATACTATAGATACACTGTAATTTACTCAACATTTCCCCTCTTGATGTATGTTTAGGTTATTTCTAATGCCTTATTGTTATGAAGAGTGCTTCAGAGAAAATCATTATATATAAATCTTTGTCTGCATTGTTGATTATTTTATTATAGCAGACTCCTAGATGAGGAATTACTAGGTAAAACAATCTATAAAACTTCAAAGCTTTGGAAATAGAATTAATAATGCAAAATTAAGAAAAATTTTGCTTCTACAATTGTTCTAACTTTTCTATATTCAGCAGTACCAAGAAACTAATTGTCATACCTTTGCCAATAACAATATTTCAACCTATTTAAATTTAATTGTTAAAATTATTATTAAACCTCTCTAAACTACTAACAAAGCTAAGTTCAACATTTACTCACATTTTGGGCTATTTATATTTTCTCTTCTGGGATATTTTTTATGTTTTTTGTTTTTTTAATTAAACATCTGCTGCCTTCCCTCTTAATCTGTGTGAATTTCATATATACTCATATTTACCTTCTAATAATCATAAAAGGGAAATCATATCTCAGTATTTTGTGTTTTCATCTGTTTTACAATCATAAGATATTATGTTTACTTATGTGGTAAAGTCAATTTTGCTTTATCAACCATTTTATTGCCTTATATTGGCAGTATCTTTCCTTATGAAACCAGAACAATATGAGCCAGTTTTCTTTTTGGGGGACACACCAGTGATACTCAGGTGTTACTCCTCACTGTGCTCAGGAATTATTCCCTGAATGGCTGGGGGGCACTTTATGGGATGCTGGGGATAGAACCTGGGTCAGCCATGTGCAAAGCAAGCACTCTACCCATTGTACTAACTCTCTGGCCCATTACCTAGTTTTTCTAATATGTAATTACATATCTACTTTACATATCATTCCTTTTTAAAAATTTTCCATTTAAGTACTGTGATTTCCAATATTGTTAATAGCCAGGCTTTAGGATTTAATATTTCTAAACTATTTCATTATCAAAGTGGCTGTCTCCCTTCAACTCAATTCATACTTGTATCAGAACTTTGTAATATACCATAAACCTATCATTTTTATGTCAATAAGTCTGGGGACTTATTGGCCATGTTCTGAGGAATCTGAACATGGAAGATGCTGTTATGGAAGGCTGAGGAAACTGTACATGTATGTTATTGGAAACCAGAGGGCAGTGGGTTGTTTTTTCTAGTGGCAGGAAGCTGATAAATATTATTCCTGGAAGTTAGGTAAACAGAAATGTTAAGTGATGGGCATATATTTAACTAAAGGGTTGTAAACAAAGTGAGCAGTAGAGTACCTGATTTCTTCTTGCTAATCATAATAAAATAAAGAAGAGATGATCTGATAAATAAAGAGGAATCAGGACTTGATAGTCTTGAAATTTTTCAGTCTCTCCAAATAGCAAAAGAGGTTGAGATGAAAAGTGTATGGCCAGTGTTTAACTGAGTGTGGCAATGGTAATGTCAGACCAGAACTCACCATTGAATATACACAAAGAGACTTACATGACAAACCCTAAATGTCTGCAGGGCTAGCCACAATGTGTAAAAGAAGGGGGAGAGAGATGCAGAAGCAGAGAGAGAGAGAGAGAGAGAGAGAGAGAGAGAGAGAGAGGATAAGGGGGCACCTGCTACTGAGGCAGCCTGGGGGTGGGCTGGAAGGGGTTGTGGTATACTGGTGGTGGTGATGGAACACTGGTGGAGGGGATGGGTGCTGCAATACTGTATTACCAAGAACAAATTATGAACACCTTTGTAACTGTATGTTTCACTGTGGCATAATAATTTTTTTAAAAAGTATATGGCCAGAGAGATAGCTCAGTGTTTGCAGTACACGATTTTTCATGCAATAGGCCTGGTTTCAGTCCCCAGCACCTTTAGGTCTCCCAAACACTGCCCCTCAGCAACATGAGGCATGGCCCCACTTCTCTCCCCCCAAAAAATTATGCATGGTCTAATTAAGAATGTATGCTCCAAACATACCGTCCAACTTTTAGCTAAACGTTTAGACGGATCGAAGGGTCAGAGTATAATCACACAAAGGGCTCTTTCCATTGATTACTGGTTTCTCATATCACTAAGCCATCTCATTGGGAGGGCAAGTAAAACAATATATTCTCTTGAGATGATTTCTTTGAAGTCAGAGAGATGGTACAAAGATAAGGCACTTCATGCAATTGAACTGAATTTGATCCTTAGTATCATATAATGATTTCCCAAGTTCTTCCAAGACCTATTCTTGAACACAGATTCAGGAGTAGGATCAGTGCTCAGTTGAGTGTAGCCAAAGAAAGAATTAAAGAGAAAAAAAGAAGGAAAAGATTCCTTTGTGATTCTTTTGTCTAAAGGAGTTAGCACCACTGCCATCCCAGAGCTACATGGTTCATGAGAAAATGATTGCTGCGTGAAAGCTGACAGCTTGGACTGAAAGAAACAGAGAAAGTGCAAAATAAAAGAAGGCTGTTTGATTCCCAAAATTCTAGCTTAAGGAAACAGGTTGATAAGACTATTCAGCTGCAAGCACATGGTATCTTTTTATCAAAAAAGGGAAGATGACTCAGAAAATGGAAACAAGACCCCAGAGTTCAGAAACAGAGAATTGTTTTCAGGTCTTGAAACTCAATTGAAGAATTGCCAAAGTTTACACACTGGATTTTAGAACTGCTATATAGACCAGTGACTCAGTTTTACTCACATTTTTCCACAAACATATCTGTTTCCTATGTTTGACCTAATGTGTTAGGTATGACGAAGCAGATTAATTTGTCCCTGCATTATTGCAAGTCCACAGTGACGGTACACCTCAGAAGTTGTAGTGAATATAACACACACAGGGACCTTGTGTACAGCTGATCTTGGTTTATGATGAGTTTATTTTTCTTATTAACTTTTTAATGGGTCACACCCGGCAATGCTCAGGGGTTCCTCCTGGCTCTGCACTCAGGAATTACTCCTGGCGGTGCTCAGGGGACCATATGGGATGCCAGGGATCGAACCTGGCCCAGCATGGGCCGGCCGCGCAAGGCAAACGCCCTACCCGCTGGGCTATCACTCCGCCACATGGCAGAGCCTGGCAAGCTACCCGTGTCGTATTTGATATGCCAAATACCAGTAAAAATTATAGACCTCATTCCCATGACCTGATGGAATGGTTTGAGGCTCTTTATGTTCCTGGAGCAAGCATGTACCCTTGGGCTCTACTTGCATGAGACAGGTCATATGGAGATGTTACTGGTGCCCGCTCGAGCAAATCGAAGATAAACGGGAAGACAGTGATACAGTGAACTTTTTAATGGAAAGAAATCCTTGAGATCTTGGGAGAGGATGAATGCATGTTGCATGTGGGAAGATGAGTCATTGGACACTAAGACCCATCCACATTGGAGGCCAGATGGCAAAGTATGGCGGACTGACTTAAGTAGCCGTCCTGAGTACCACTTTCTGGTGTTCATAAGACAGAGTAATCCCTATATTTATTTTTTGGTTTTTAGGCCACACCCAACAAAGCTCAGGGCTTACTACTGGCTCTACATTAAGGGATCACTCCTGGCTGGCTATGGGACTCATATGAAGTGTCATGGATTGAATCCAGGTTGACTACATGTAAGGCAAATACTCTACTTGCTCTAGTGTCACTCCAACAACTGTAATGCCTAATTTTTTTTAATTATTTTATTTTATTTTATTTTTAACAGTTACAAAAATGTCCATGTTTGCATTTCGCCATACAATGTTCCAGCACCCATCACTCCACCAGTGCCCATTTCCCACCACCAATGTCCCCGATTCCCTCCCCCTCCCCTAGCTTGCCTCCGTGGCAGGGTCTCCATCGCTTTTCTCTCTATCTCTTTCTCTCTCTCTCTTCCTTCTCTTACATATTGTGGATTGTAATACATATACTTAGAGGTTATCATGTGTATCTTTTTGTCTGTATTTAATGCTAAGTTCTATGTAGTAATAGACTTTCAACAATTATTGGCACACTGCTCCCTTCTCTGTCTTACCTAACCTTTGCTCCCACATGTTTGTGGTAATTTCCACCTTTGACAAGACCTCCTGATCCATGTTTCGCCTGACCTTGGATACTGGTATCATAATATGTATATATATACATATTATGTATATATAACTACATAAATATATATACATATATACATGACATAAATACATACAAATTATGTATATATAATTATATAAGTATATAGACATATATACATAATGTGTATGTATATTTTTCATGCAAATAAATACAGTCATTCTATATCTGTCTCTCTAATTTTTAATAGTGATATTTTAGAAACTGGAGGACAGAAATATGTGGAAATGTTAATCAAGGAACACAAGGTTGTAGTTGTGCAAGATGAGCATATATAAGACTTATTACTTGTTTCTAATCAATAATATATAGCTACAGTCATAGACCGCTTCCAAACTCATGGACTTATACTTCCAGATGCTATGTTATATAGGAATGTCTTGCTAGCAGACTCACTTTGTATCTCCTTTAATCACATCGCCAGTTTTGAATCTAAATGTTAAAGAGATATTCCTGCTGCTAGGAGATAAATTCTATCAATAATTTGTGTGAGTTAGAATTTATCACTTCCTCAGTCAGGCCTCTAGGTAAGTTTCTACTTTGGACACTAAAGCCCATACACATTAGATCCATATTTTGATCCATAGAAAATGTGGCATGATGCACCCACCAAGTTTGTCCTAATTAGCTAAATAACAGATAAAATAAATATCTGATAATGTATCTTGGTACTGCATAAAAAAAAGAACCTCAAAATGCTTATATTTCAAATAGTTAACAACAGGGTACTTTAGCCATCATTGTTGATAAGAAAGATATATTGAGATAGTAAGATGAGTCTTACACTTGCAGAATTATATTAAACATTTAAAAAATAGATTTGTTTGCTCCTTGATAAGGTTGCCTTAATGCCAACAATAGCTTAGCTATTAAGCTATCAAATACATTGTTTGAAAATGTAATGTTCTCTCTATATAAACCACTCAAGGGTGCATGGCAAAAACTATAATTGAAGAGATGGCATATCTTCACTCTAAGTAAATACATGATGGTGAAGGAAAAGTTCATGGGGATATAACAATTGTTCTGAACTTAGAGTCAACTTATATAAAAGCATTTGTTGGAAGATAAGTGGGAACAAGAGGATAAAAATATCTATGCAGAATACAGAGAAAACATGAAACATTTGGAATAAAGCATGGAACTAAGTTTAAATGAGACAGAGCATTTCTGTAAAAAAAAGGAAGAAAGGATAGACTGGGCCCAGAAAGTGGAACATCTTAAGTTAAAAACACTGAACTTTATTCCAAAAGCAAGCAATGAAAAGTCATTACAATCTAATTATAAGAGGAGTTAAAAGTATAAAATTCTTTCTTTTATTTTGATTAGATTACATTACCAGAAGGATGAACAAAAGTGATGGTCTTCAAACTTCCAGAAGTTCTTCATTCCCTGGTAAGATCAGAGTGACATGTAACTATACAGGAGGACCCCTCTGGGCAACTCCTGATAAGAGCCCTTTTGGAGGCACTTTCCATGTAAAAGAGAATCATGCTGTAAATGGAATCGTGATGGAAATCAGGAGTTGAAGTCAAACATAAATTATGCTATTAGGAAGCTTCCTGCCCCTCGAGGTGTTGCAGGTGTGGCTGTGGTGCCCGGCTCTGTCGGCAGGTGGCAGACAGGAACAGGTTGCCTACACCTCCAGGGCTCTGCCCTGTGGGTCCTGGATGGTTGATGGTCTGACATAGAAAAAAGACTGGGATGAACCTAGAGCCATGGCAGAGCCTGGAAAGCTACCTGTGGTGTCTCTGATATGCCAAAAACAGTAACAATAATGGACTTCATCCCCAACAAATGGGAACATTACTGACACCCGCTCAAGCAAATTGATGAACAGCAGGAAGACAAGTGACAAGTGACATTAGGAAGCTTGCCCAAGTTTAGCTGATAAAGAAAAATGGAGGGGGAGTGGGTAAATAGTCTTTGTAGCCCATGATGACTGACTTTAAGGAAAAAAAAACATGATTGCTAGATTTGGTCACCAAGGCCATGCTTTGGGGTGACATGTGCTGAGTCCACTTTAAAGTTTTCAAGTGTCTCCCAGTGTTGTGCAAAAGACAAGAAAAAAATTACAAGATTATAATTTGGTTTTTTGGGGATGGGGGACCTTGGCCAGTGGTGCCCAGGAGCTTATCAATCCCTAGTTTGGTAGTATTTCTTGGCAGTTCTTGAACAAATGAAAGGTATATTCCCAATAATTAATCCCAAATCCCTAAGAATAGGCCCATCCTCTTGAGCTATCTCTCCAGTCCAATCTTAAGGTTATTTCGTTTGCTTACTTCCTTTGGTTTTATTGATTATTTTGTTGGGGGGTATATACTTGGGCACTCCCCAGGGATACTCAGGGATTATTCCTAGCGTGGATATATATGGTGCTAGAGAGTGAACTGGGGTTGGCCACATGAAAGGCAAACGCCTTACCCCTTATCTCTCCATCATCCCAACAATCTTAAATTTTGATAGCGAAAACACAGTACTAATAATTTTTATACTTGCTAGTAAAAAGACGTATGTAACTTTTCTTATTGCATTTTGGGACACACCAAGCAGTGCTCAGGGCCTAGGCAGTGGCAAGAATCCAACCAGGGACTGCACATCCTATATACAAAGCATGCACTAAACATGAAACATGTGCTTCTGCGCTTTGAGCTATCTCTCTAGTCCATGGGTGCAATATTCATATATTTACTGCACCTAATCAAAACTAATTAATGACTTTCATTAGTTAAATTTGAAACTGAGAACCTGATGTGACTCCGTAAGTAAAATGTTATCCATACCTTCTCTGAAAGTCTATAAATTTGTAATAATTTCCTCAGCATTGTAGTAAGTGTAGTTAGAGTTACATTTAAAATGAAAAGACCTATAAAAACTCAAAATTTTTAAATTTAAAAATAGTGCCTGAGAGATCAGCAAGTAAGAAGCTTGTGGTGCACATGGCTAACCTGGGTTCAATCTCCTGCATCCCAGATGGTCCCCTGAGCACTGACAGAAGTTATCCTAGATTGTATAGCCAGGAATAGTGTATAGTCCAAAAACAAAATAAGTCAATAGAGTTAGGAGAGTTGGGTCAGTTTCTAAAACTACTTTCTGCTGTCTTCATTTAAACCATTTCACCTTTTTTTGGCGTTCATAATCTTAAACTGATGATAGCAATATCATTCCTATAAATCTAATAATGTTAAAATAAAAACTATTTTCAAGCAGTACAGTTTTCAACTTTCTAGGAATTTACTATAGTTAATTAGTTAATGAGCATACAATGTGTTGACATGTACAGTTAGCTCATCTCATCATCACCAAAGCATCTAAGACCCTTTTCTACCCCTATGCCACCATCAAGCTAATTTTTAAAAGGCTCAATTCATTTTATGGATTAAAAACAGCAAAGAGAATTTAACTATCAAAATTTAAAATGATGGCATCATTGAATTCCTAGACCTATGTAGCAGCCAATCACTATCTCATGTAGAAGCAAAGAGGGAACCACAGAACATTCACACACTGACACCTACAAGAAAATGAGAATCAGGCATCCTGCAGAAATTTGATCTTAAGAACATCTGATGGAACTTGAGCTGTGGACTGAATGTTATGTTAATGATAATATAATGAAAAAGGCACAATGTTAATTGGTAAAACAGCAATAAGACTTGGAACAAGGGTCCAACCACTGACCCTGAGGAAAAGAAAAGGTGAAAAACACTCTAAGATCACAGTGGAAAGGTCAACAAAAACAACAAAATCTCACAGAATATTATTATAGACAGGAAAAATTACAGATCCATATTGATATATATGCCAAATACCAGTAACAATTATAGACCTCATTCCGGAATGGATTGAGGCTCTTTATGTTCCTGGAGCAAGCAGTTGCCTTGGGCTCTACTAGCATGAGACAGGACATATGGAGATGTTACTGGGGCCCGCTCGAGCAAATCGATGATGAACGGGAAGACAGTGATACAGTGATATTGATATATTAAAGAACATTGTGAAAAACATTATGTGCACTCATACAAGGGGAGAATTAGAAAATATGCAATAATATATTAATGAAAAATGCTGATGAAAGTCATCTGGGATTGAAATTTGAATAGTTACTCTACTTGTAATTTATTTGTAAGTTTCCTTTAATTTAGTAAGTATTGTGTGAAAAGTTATAACTTTTAATTGGACAATATAATATCTGATAAACTATATAAATGCTAGGGTACCATTCAGATTAAGTTATTATTAATTGATGTTCTATTTTTTCCTACCCAGCTGCTTCTTTGATTTCAACATAAATCATATCAGTGGGAGGCAGATAATATAGTCTTGGAATAATGCATAACTAGGGGCGGGGTTGGCGCGTCAAATTTTAGCTTCATTTTGGTAGTTGGATGACCTTGGAGAAACTAATTCACCTACTATGACTGAGATGGTTAAAGGTAACATGAGCATAATAGTAACTTCCATTAAAGGATTATTGTGAACATTAAATTGATGAAACTAAGAAGCTTACCCTCAATATAATAACCATTTATTACAAATTAGCCACACTTACTATCACTGCTCTATATATTCAACAGTGACTGACCTCCAGTATCAGGAAAAATACCTCTTGCCTTGAAAATTCTAAATAGCTAAGAATGATCTAGCAAAGGCAATTCTGTAGTACCTTAATCCTTAATTCACAAAATCTATGGAATCAATGGCTACAATAAATGCAGTGATCAATTATATGTATGATCCTAGGAGAAAAAGAAAATGGAAACACACAACTATGACTAGGAAAATCTCCAGTGGAGATGTCACCTGAGCTCAATCATAAAGGACTGAGTGATTGCTAAACTAGCAAGGGAGACAGGGTAATCTTCAGGAAGAGGATAAAATAAAGAGTTTCCAAACAAGACATAGAAAAATGCTCTACACTGCAAAGTAGTCATGGGCTTAGAGAAAACAAAGATCATGTTACCAAGTATTAGCACATCCATGCTTTACAGCAACATGCTAAATTCTGAACTGCATCTAGAAGTTTCAGAAGTGGCCAAGTTGAATCAGGTCACAGTGACACAAAAGGAAGTATCATTTCATAATTAAATCCATAAATTAAGCAATAAAATATTATGAAGGAGCAAACGTTTAAAACATATATTTTACTTACAAAATTTAAAAAAGTTTGAACCTAGGACCAGATCAAATATTATCATTTCCTATTTTTATTTTTACTATGTTGTATTTCTAAAATTACATTGTAAAGCAATATAAATATCGACAATTTATGCCTATGCTCATGTTCATGGAAATTTTTGAAATTAATATTCACCTGACCTTTAAAAAGAAATAAAATTCAAGGCAAGATTGAACACTTTGGGACTGGAGTGATAGTTCAACAGGCAGAGCACTTGTCTTGCATGTAGCTGCCCTGGGTTCAATTCCTGAAACCCGATGTGTTTCCCCAGGACCAACAGGACAGATCCCTGAGTGCAGAGCCAGGAATAATCCTAGGTGTGGGTCAAAAACTAAAAACAAACAAAATATTTGACAATCTTGGGTGGAAATTTTTTGTTTCTATTACTTTTTGTTTTTTTATAACAAAAAAGTGCATTGTTCGCACATGTATTCCTTGTGAACATTAAATTGAACATTAAACAGCAAGTAATTTTAAGAGTGAAAGCAGAAAAACTAAAATAACAGACTGCAAGTAGAACACCATCTCAGCAGCCACCACTTAATTAAAGTGATATACAACTACATTTAAGGGAAATAAGTAAAGAGAAAAGTTGACTTCATTTGAACAATCAGTAAACTGCCTTTAAAGTAATCTAATCAATTGGGTTTCAATAGATCTTAGCAGACATAGAAATCATCTCATCTGAACTTAGGGAACTGTATTAAATTTTCTGATACTGGGAACTAAGTATGGTAGAGCTGAAGTCTTAAAAGAGATAGCTTATTTCATTCTAAAGTCAACCAGAGATTCATTTTATCTGACAACCTGTTAGAAATTCATGAGAGAGGCCGAGTGATAGCACAGCAGGGTAGGGCATTTGTCTTGCAGGGTTTGATCCCCAGCATCCCATATGTTCCCTGAGCACTGCCAGGAGTAATTCCTTTTTTTTTAAGTATTTTATTATACCACCGTGAGATATACAAATAAAAAGTATACAATTAAAAAGTTCATGTTTGGGTTTTGGTCATACAGTGTTTCAGCACCCGTCCCTCCACCAGTGCCCATCTCCCACCACCAACATCCCCGGTTCCCTCCCCCTTCCCCAGCCCTGCTCCATGGCAGGTTCTTTATTTCTTTCCCTTTCTCTCTCTTTCTCTTTTCCTTCCCTTCCAGACTATGGATTACAGAACATACATTAAAAGGTTGTCATGTGTATCCTTTTTGCCTCTATTTAATGCTCAGTTCTAGGTTGGCATTAGTACCCTCGACTATTATTAGCACCCTGTTCCATTTTCTGTCTTACCTAAACTCTGACTCCCACACGTTTGTGATAATCTCCACCTTTGACAAGACCTCCTGATATATGTTTCACTTGACCTTGGATATTGGTATCATAATATGTACATATATATTTATGCCATGCAAATAAATGCAGTCATTCTGTATCTGTCTCTCTCCTTCTGGCTAATTTCGCTCCAACATAATCTTCTCCATGTCCATCCATTTATAGGCAAATTTTATAACTTCATTTTTCCTAACAGCTGCATAGTATTCCATTGTGTAGATGTACCAAAGCTTCTTTATCCAGTCATCGATTTTCGGGCACTCTGGTTGCTTCCAGATTCTGGCTATTGTGAATAATGCTGCTATGAACATAAAAGTAGGGATGGTGTTTCCGCTGCGTATTTTTGGTTTCCCAGAGTAGATTCACAGGAGTGGTATGGCTGGGTCAAATGGGAGTTCAATTTCTAGTCTTTGGAGGAAAGTCCATATTGTTTTCCAGAAAGGCTGTACCAGCCGGCATTCCCACCAACAATGGATGAGTGTCCCCTTTTCCCCACATCCACGCCAACACTTGTTGTTCTTGCTCTTTTGAATATGTGCCAGTCTCTGTGGTGTAAAGTGGTATCTCATTGTTGTTTTGATTTGCATCTCTCTGATGATTAGTGATGATGAACATTTTTTTCATATGTTTTTGGGCCATTCGAATTTCTTCCTTGCTGAAGTTTCTGTTCATTTCTTGTCCCCATTTTTTGATGGGGTTGTTTGTTTTCTTCTTGTAAAGTTCTACCAGTGCCTGATATATCCTGGATATTAACCCCTTATCAGATGGGTATTGGGTGAATATTCTTTCCCATTCTGTGGACTGCTTTTGTATCTTAGTCACTGTTTCTTTTGACGTGCAGAAGCTTTTCAGTTTCATGTAGTCCCATATGTTTATCTTTTCTTCTGAGTTGCTTTGTTAGTGATGTTTCACCTTTGAAAATGCCTTTAGCTTCAATGTCGTGGAGGGTTTTTCCTATATTTTCTTCAATGTACTTTATGGATTCAAGTCTGATATTGAGATCTTTAGTCCATTTTGACCTGATTTTTGTGCATGGTGTTAGACACAGGTCCAAATTCATTTTTTTACATGTTGCTGCCCAGTTTTCCCAACACCACTTGTTGAAGAGGCTTTCCTTACTCCATTTTAGACTCATTGCACCTTTATCAAAGATTAAATGATCATGTGTTTGAGGTTGGGTGTCAGGATACTCAATTCTATTCCATAGGTCCACAGGTCTGTTTTTATTCCAATACCATGCTATTTTAATTACTACTGCTTTGTAGTACAGTTTGAAGTTGGGAAAGGTGATGCCTCCCATCTTCTTTTTCCCGAGGATTGCTTTAGCTATCCTTGGGGTTTATTGTTCCATACAAATTTCAGGAGCCGTTTGGTCAATTTCTTTGAAGAATGTCATCGGTATCCTTATAGGGACTGCATTGAATCTGTACAGAGCTCTAGGGAGTATTACCATTTTGACAATGTTGATTCTCCCCATCCATGAACAGGGAATGTGTTTCCATTTCCTTGTGTCCTCTTTATCTCTTGGAGCAGTGTCTTGTAGTTTTCTTTGTACAGGTCCTTTACATACTTGGGTAAGTTGATTCCTAGGTATTTGATTTTCTGTGGCACAATTGTGAATGGAATAGTTTCCTTAATATCCCTTTCTTCTGTTTTGTTATTTGTATATAGGAAAGCCACTGACTTTTGGGTGTTGATTTTGTATCCTGCCACTCTACTATATGCGTCTATTGTTTCTAGGAGTTTTTTGGTAGAGAGTTTAGGGTTCTCTAGGTATAATATCATGTCATCTGCAAATAATGATAGCTTGACTTCTTCCCTTGCCTATCTGGATGCCCTTGATGTCCTTTTTCTTCTCTGATTGCTATGGCAAGTACTTCCAGTACTATATTGAATAAAAGAGGTGAGAGGGGGCAACCTTGTCTTGTCCCTGATCTCAGGGGGAAGGCTTTCAACTTTTCCCCATTTAGAATGATGCTTGCTGTGGGCTTTTGGTAGATGGCTTTTACTATCTTGAGGAAAGTCCCTTCAATTCCCATTTTCTGGAGGGTTTTAATCATGAACGGGTGCTGGATCTTGTCAAATGCTTTTTCTGCGTCTATTGAAAGGATCATATGGTTTTTATTTTTTCTTTTTATTGATATGATGTATTATGTTGATTGACTTGCGAATGTTGAACCATCCTTGCATTCCCGGGATGAATCCAACTTGGTCATGATATATAATCTTCTTGATGAGTCTTTGGATTCTGTTTGCTAGTATTTTGTTGAAGATCTTAGCATCCGTGTTCATCAGGGAGATTGGTCTGTAGTTTTCTTTCTTTGTGTTGTCTCTCCCTGCTTTGGGTATCAGGGTGATATGTGCCTCGTAGAAGCTGTTTGGGAGTGTTTCTGTTTCTTCTATTTCCTGGAAGAGCTTGAAAAGGACTGGCAGTAGGTCCTCCTTAAAGATTTGGTAGAGTTCACTAGGGAATCCGTCTGGACCTGGGCTTTTGTGTTTGGGCAGACTTTTAATTACTGTTTCTATTTCCTCGATGGTGATGGGTTTATTCAGGTATTGGAGGTCTTCTTGTTTCAGCCGTGGGAGGCTATAGGACTTCAGGAATTGATTCATTTCTTCTAGATTCCCATGTTTCACGGCATACAGGCTCTCAAAGTAATCTCTGATGATCTTTTGGATTTCTGTGGTTTCTGTTGTGATGTCACCCTTTTTATTTCTGATTCTGTTTATTTGGGTTTTCTCTTTCCCTGTTCTTACAAGTCTTGCCAATGGTTTGTCAATCTTGTTTATTTTTTTCAAAAAAAACAGCTCTTGGTTTCATTAATCTTTTGGATTGTTTTTTTTGGTTTCCAACTCATTGATTTCCTCTCTAAGTTTTATTATTTCCTTTTTTTCTGCCTGGGTTGGGCTCCTTTTGTTGGTCTTTTTCTAATGTCTTCAGTTGTGTAGTCAGGTTATTTATGTGGGCCCTTTCTTGTTTCCTGATGAATGCTTGCAGGGCTATAAACTTCCCTCTTAACATGGCTTTTGCCGTGTCCCACAAGTTCTTATAATTGGTATCTTCATTTTCATTTATTTCCAGAAATCTTTTGGATTTCCTGTTTGATTTCTTCTATGACCCATTTGTTGTTCAGCAGTGAGCTGTTCAGTTTCCAGGTGTTTGGTTTGACTCCCTGTTTTTGCGTACGGTTAACTTCCATTTTCAGTGCATCATGGTCTGAAAAGATAGTTGACACAATTTCTATCCTTTTAATTTTATTGAGGTATGCTTTGTGGCTTAGCATGTGGTCTATCTTGGAGAATGTTCCATGTGCACTAGAGAAAATGTGTATTCAGCTTTTTTGGCATGAAAAGCCCTGTATATATCCACTAGCTCTCTTCCATTTCTTCCTTCAGGTCCAATATTTCCTTGGTGAGTTTCAGTCTTGTTGATCTATCCATCGTTGATAGAGCAGTGTTGAAGTCTCCAACTATTATTGTGCTACTGTCAATGTCTTCTTTGAGGTCTCTTAGCAGTTGTTTTATGTATTTTGCTGACCCCTCATTGGGTGCATATATGTTTAGTAGTGTAATTTCTTCCTGGTGTACATACCCCTTAATTAATAAGAAGTGGCCTTCGTTGTCCCTTCTAACCTTTTTAAGCCTGAAGTCTATATTATCTGATACTAATATGGCCACACCAGCCTTTTTGGAGGAGTTGTTTGCATGGAGAATGGTCTTCCAACCTTTGACTCTGAGTCTGTGTTTGTTCTGCTTATTCAGATGCGTTTCTTGTAGACAGCCAGGAGTAATTCCTGAGTGAAGAGCCAGGAGTAACTTCTGAGTGTTGGTGGGTGTGACCCAAAAAAGAAAAAAAAAGAATTTCATAGAAATTACCATACAGTTGGGACGCATTTATTCACTGGTTGTGAGGAAGTATAATTGCAGGATGGAGGAGGGCAGGAGAAGATGCTAACAGAGAAGACATATGGAGAATGGCACACAGCGCTTAGAGGCAGGGTTCTTAGGAACCACTGAGCCTGCGTCTTAGCTCTTTGAGAGTGTCAGCAGAACGTTTTCTTTGACAAACATCTGTTTTGCTTCTCTCATTTTTTCTAGCACCTCCTTTGCCTTTGGCATTTGCTCAAACGTTTCTTTTTTTTTTTTCCTGCTTTCTTAGGCGCTTGGGGCACTTCTTTAGGTGCTGGGAGCTACTCCTGTACTACGGGCACAATAGATCTATGGGCATAGGCATTTAGCTTGTCATTCTGCATTCAAAGTATTTGGCTTAGCTTACTTGTTCCTCATACCTCTAAACTATGATTCTTCTTTCTGAAACATTTTTCTCTTAATTTCACCACCAAACTTTTTCTTTATTTCCCAGATCCCATCCCGGAAGTCCCTCAAAATATTTCTTCATCTCAAATAGTTTCATATAGATAGTATTTATGTCTAATTTCCTTAGCTTCTTTTTGACTTGACTTGATCACTTGACATCCTGTTATTCATCGATTGCTCAGTGGGAGCCAGTATTGTTTTCATTTGTTCCTGTCACATGCCAGTTAGCTTAATGATATCTGCTTGATCCAGGAATACAAAGAGCCTCAAACCTGAATGAAAGCATTCAGGGTCTTGACAAAGAAGTCTGACCATCTTGTAGGTGGGCGGCCATGTGATCTTTTGACGTCCTGTGGGATCCAGTCCATAATGGCTCTAGTCCAGCGGTCATCTCCAAGTAGCATTACATGTCCAGCCCATCTGATTTTCAACATCTTGGCAAACAAGACAGCGTCCCTGAATCTCGAATGTCAATGGAGATCAGAACCCCAGACACCTTCTCTTACTTGAGTGAGGCGTGATATTCCAAGCATAGCTCTTTCGATTCGTCTTTGGGAGACCCAAATAGCATTCTCATCCTGCTTTTATAGGGCCTGGGTCTCTGAGGTATATGTTAACGCAGGGAGAACAGTGGAGTGGAAGAGATGTGCCTGGAGCCGAAGGTTCTCTGTCCTTTTAACTATTTATTCAATGCTCTTGAAAGCATTCCATGCCGCTCTCTTCCTCCTGCACAGCTCAGGTTTTAGGTCATTTGTCATGTTGAATTCTCGACCTAGGTACACATAACTGCTGCATTCAGAGATGTTTGTTTCATTGAGAGTGAATGGAGCATCTGGAACTAGTTAATTTTTTCATGAACATAGTTTTGTTGAGATTCAGCTGTAGACCTACTTTTCCACATTCTCAGTCGAGGTCAACCAGCATTTGTGCCACTTGGCTAATGTTTGGTGTTATTAGAATGATGCCATCAGCGAAGTGGAGGTGGCATAGTTGCTGACCGTTTATCTTCACCCCAATTCCTTCCCATTCTAATTGTCACATGATGTTCTCAATGATGGCGCTGAAGAGTTTCAGTCAAATGGTATCACCCTGCCGAGCCCCTCTTTTTACATCAATAATCACCTTGTAGAATGGTGAGATCCTGGTGGTGAATCCGTAATACAGCTCAAGAAGAATCTTGATGTATTCAAGAAGAGAGACATCACAACATTGGCAACGATTGCCCAATCTGCCTGTTGTCTGTCATCTACAAGCTGTTCACTCAAGTCATCCTGAACAAGATTGGCAGAACATTAGATGAAGGACAATCATATGAGCAAGCTGGCTTCCGAAAGGATTCAGCACAATCAACCTTATCCACATGGTAACCAAGCTCATTGAGGTTTGTAGGGAGTTCAAAATGTTGCTCTGTCTAACGCTCATTGATTTAAAGAAAGCCTTTGATTTTGTTGAGACTGAAGCAGTCATTGAAGCCCCTAGCCAAACAGGGTGTTCAAATTCAAAGTCTTCACACAACTGGCATATAATAATCCTTTTAATTAGAGAATAAAACTTTTATCCCAATCATAACAAAACAGTCAAGTACAAGGTTGAGTTTTTTTGGGTTTTTTTTGGTCAGCTGTGTCACACCCAGTAATGCTCAAGGATTACTCCTGGATCTGCACTCGGGAATTACCCTGGTGAGCTCAGGGTCCATATGGGATGATCAAAATCAAAGACAGGTAGGCCACGTGCAAGGCAAACACCCTATCTGTTGTACTATAGCTCCAAAGCCCAAGCTTGATACTATTAAACTTTTAACTTAAGCAACAGTAAAAATTATTCCTTCTTCTTCCTAGTTTTCTCTGTACAACTTTTACATTCTTTCAGATAAATCTGAATGACTTCTTGGAAAGTCCTTTCTTATCTTACCCTAATAGGAAGTAGTAACTGGAAGCTCTGTACTTACATACAAGTGGAAGAATTGCTGTAGTAGCTCTCTGGCCCCAACTTTGAGGTTTAAAAACATTAAACTAGTAATGATTGGTTCCTATCATAATGGATGACGACACTTCTATTACATAAGCTTTGAAGAATGTCTCATTCCTAATAGGTAGGGAATCAAAATAATTGAAGATTATTTCTTCCATTAACAGCCACAGAACAGGATGTGAGTGTGATCAGGCTGCAAATTGGATCAACCCACTAAACATGAGGGTTGATTCAGCTGTTCCAGCTGTCTATGGGGGTCTCCCCTTCTTTTCTCACTCTTCTGTGTCCATCTTTTCCTCCTAAGCTGTACACACAGTCTCTCTGCAAAAGAATACCACCTTCTCAGCATAGAATCAGCCAGTGAAAGGTGTATGAGTCACTGTGCTCCATGCTTGAAACTCCAAACTATCTCTCAAGAATCTCTAGAACTTATTATATAATTTAGGGTGTAGTAAATGATCAATAAACATTTGCCAAATTGAAAAATCAGTGAACGTGCTCATATTTCTGTGAAGAAAATGGAAGTTTAGAGCATCAAATATTACAAAGCTAGACAGTAGCATTGATGGGACAAGATTTCAAACTGCTATCAAAATTATTTCTGGCTATTTTCCATTTATGTTTCATATATATTTATATATAGAGAGAGAAATAATAGCTATATTATTCACCAGTAATATATTACATGCCAGTCTTACATATATGTATATATACATATATATAGAGAGAGTGAGAGAGATACTATATTACTATATATACTATATTACTATATTACTATATTATACTATATATATACTATAATATAGTAGATAGAGATACTATATTACTATATATACATATATATGTATATAGAATATATATATATATATATATATATAGAGAGAGAGAGAGAGAGAGAGAGATACTATATCACATGCCAAGTCTGTGTTTGGAGTTTAAGATACAAAGAGAAAAATCACCTAGTTCCTGCTATCAATGTGGTTTTGTACTTTAAGACAAAGGAATTTAAACACCATATGCAGATTAGTGGCAGAAAAGCCTGACAGGTCATTGCTTAGAAATGACCTGAATTTGGATACTGTCTCTGTAAAGGCAAGAGTCTAAGCCAGGAGCAAGAAACAGTAGTCATCGGTTCAGGGACTTTGGTCACTAACTTTTACTTCATCTTGAATAACTTCTCACAGAACTTCAGCTGCCTCATCTGTGAACAATCTTCTGAGTTGAGCTTCTCTAGCCTTTGCAAACTCCACAGAAATCTTTAGTCTTTGAAAGTTTGACTCAAGAATCTCAAAGCCTCAGACAGGGGTGTTTTAGGAAAGAGAACAAAAAACAAACTATCTTAGATCTCCTGTACCCCAATGGGACTGACCAAAACAATAAGCTCTGCAGTCCAGTTACATCCAGCAGGATATTTCCTGCTTAAGTCAGTACCTGCTAATCACAGAACAAAACTGTCATACAAAGTGATACATGCGGAAAACAGTGTTCTAGGGGAAAGGCCAAAATTCCTCTCTTCCAAGCCAAAGAAATCAAAAGAAGTGATTGCCTCATCCAGCAACTAGAGCCATAGTGAGAAGGAATTGTTTCAAGCTAGGGAAATACATCTATCTTCATCTGTACACGTTCTTATGGACATTCCACAGTTTATGAGAAAGGTCTAGAAACATGTCGGTACACCGTTAGAATACAGCATCTCCCTTGTTTGAGTCACCGGTTTTCCTTGACTAAGCTAATGAAATGTTCCCCTGACCTTGCCTCCATTTATGTCACATCCTCTTATTCTGTGTTCCCAGAATCCAGGTGTAAATTTTTATCATACTACTAATTACTCATGAATTTCTTTAATGTCTATTATCCTGGCTCATAGATAGTGGTTGGATCTCTCCATGACAGTGTTAGACACAGAAATTTTAATAACACAGTGAAACTATAAATATTTGTATTTACCTCTTTGTCTACTCCTGGACTTTCTGACACCAGAGTGTGTCTTGTGTTATTGGTGCTCAGACGGTGAATCACATTCAGAATAGGCTTTTGATCAGTTCGATTACAGACTAAAGAGACGCATCCCTCCCTGTTCTGCCCCTCATGTCCTGGTTGTACCCATTTCCTTCATGTCCATCATTATAAAAGTTCCTGTGGACGTTTCTCTGAATGTTGATGTTTCATCCACACACAGACATTACAGATTAGAAAAGCTCAGAATCTGTATGCCATTGCATTGAGTGTTAACAATACTAATTTGGGACAATTGGGCCCCACATGTATAATTTAGATTTATACCCTTCGATATTGGTCAATGCTTGCTTTAAAACTACATTGGCCAACTTTGTGCAACATCCTGCCTGATCTTCCTATAACTTTCTCTTCTGTCTTCTCACACAGCAGAATGCTCAGAACCTGGCACTTTAAGTAGTCTTAATTCCGCTACCTACCCCTATGAACTTGGCATGACATTCAGACTTTTTAGTTCAGCAAACCATAAAATAAAGGGATTAGGCTGCATATCTCTAAGTATTTTAGGAAATTTGACATGCAAAGAAGCTCTAACAAAAGCTAAGCCAATGCCCATAAACGTATACTATAAACAGCTGTTCTGGATCACTCTTCTCTCCTTATTCTTTCCCTACAGGGTCAAATATTCAAAGACAAAGAGCTGCATATTTTAGTTTATTACTGGAGCCTTGAACTGAAAAGATTTATCTTTCGAGTTACTTTGCTATTTTGCAAAAAGCTCCTTCCTATATAGGCTGTCCCGAACATAAGAGAAGGCTGCACGTTTACAGTGTATACCATGTACACTAAGTATACCATGTATACTCAGTTCTTTTTTTTTTTGGGTCACACCCGGCAATGCTCAGGGGTTCCTCCTGGCTCTGCACTCAGGAATAACTCCTGGTGGTGCTCGGGGACCATATGGGATGCCGGGGATCGAACCGGGCCGGCATGGGCCGGCCGCGAGCAAGGCAAACACCCTACCCGCTGGGCTATCGCCCCGGCCCCTATACTCAGTTCTTAATGCTGAAACAAGAGGTCTTCTCACTTTTCAAAGCTACCAGAGCAAACCTGAGGTCTGCTGAAAATTCCAATATTGCCCTGATGATTTCAGATTTCCAAAATTTAGTAAATAAAATTCCTATCTGCACTATGTGGTCTCTGGTCTGCTGCTGTTTAAGTCAAGGGCATGACCTGTATTCATTCTTTTGATTCTTTTGACTCCCTAGACATTTTTCTCTAAGAAAAAAACATCCAAGTGGTACACTGACAGTTCTACTAATCTCCAAGAGTCACAAAGCAGACTTCAGCTGAAGTGAGCAACAGAACAGCATTGCAGATGGCTCTCTTTACCTTCCACGGTGAAGTCACTAGCAGCAAAGTACAAAAAATCACCAACTCAACATCCGGTTACTAATAAGTGGAAAAAAAAATCTATCCAAAGTAATCATTTTTGAGGCTACTGCATTGTGGCCCCAAAGTGCAGTAATAAAATAATAATTTTATTTTAATTTAAGAGAAGTCAATATTTACTAATCTCCTTTCCTGTGTATATACATGCATATACATGCATGGACAAAAACACACAATTGTGCGTTTTATATATATATGCAGGTAAAGAAAACATCTTTAGAGCTTTTCTCAAGAACAAATAGCTAGGACGGTTGCTTATTAATTCCGTAGCCCATAGAGGAAGGATTAGAGTGAATGCTTTTTCCAGCATGGGCATTTCTTCAAAATGTATCCATCTCAGCATGCAATAAAGTAAGTTACACTTTGAAATATCGAAGGGTAACTGCTAACAGCATAATGGGTCACTGGTTCAGTTTTAAAGTTGAGGAAAGAGAACTACTTCTTACACTGTACAATACTTCATAAGGCTTTCAGAAGACAAGCCAAGATGTCAGCCAAGACATGCTGTACTGGCTCTCTGGCAATGCCAGCACGTTTACAGCTTGAGTTGGATAAGTTGTTGAATTGTGCCCCTTATAATCTTCCATCTAAAAATGAGCTTCTTAACTTTTACTGTTTAGATGATTCACATTGGATATACTGGTTCAGCGAATATCTGATTCTATCATCTGGTGCTGGGTCTGAAAGTCTGTACTCTCAAAAAACCTTAGAAACTTGTGGATGATGCTGCTTCTCCAAACATACTTGGGTAGGTAAGTGCTTAAACTGACTTTCTCTCTAGCACCAGTGATCACTTTGCTCCCTTTTAGCTGTGGATGGGGGGAAATTATTTGAAATATAAAAAGATTTTTTGTTCTCTGTAACCAGGTCCCAGATAAGCCATTCCCTATCCCCAATCAGTTACAATTATCAGAATATCACTTGGGAGCTAAACATGGGTTCCTGCAATTATTTAGTGAAAATACAATGAACAAAAAAATGGCTTTAGAGTCTCAGAATAGGGAAGATATTCCTTATTGACTTAATCAAATCCAAGTATCCAGATGGGGAATCCATATAGAACAGGAAGATCTTATGCTTGCTGGAAGCATACTGAAAACTACAGCCTAATCCTCTTCATACCTGCATGGAAGATTCTGGTTTGCTTTCTTTTATATTGTTCCTGTATATATTACTATTAGCATAGAAAAGTAGAGAGGGCACTATAAAGCTTCAAATATCAGTTATTGCATCTCTTTTCACTGCCAGCACACCTTGTCAATATTCTTTGAAAGATGGTTGCAATAAGCCTACCTATACCCATTTTGCAACTAAAGAAGTATATCCTTGAGAAGCTGTATAGACAGACAGACACACAGAGAGACAGAGAGAGACAGAAAAGAAACATGAGCAAAAGCCCAATGAGATTTTTTCTCCAACAACACTTTGATCTTCATTAAGCCAAGCAGTTTTCCAGTTTCCATGTTTTCTATAAATAAAATATGAGAGGAAAAAAACAGTATGTTGGGATTTTTGTTATTTTCTCTTTGTTTTCTCTCTGAGTTTGCTCAGCGTGCAAGCATTGATCTTCTTTTCATATAGTGTTACATTGTGTTTTTTGTTTTCATCAAAACAATTAGTTGCAGCTCAGAAGATATAATTCCACCAGCACATCACAGAAAATCCTGTTTCCTGCCTGCTTTAATGAAGTCAGGCATCATGGGAAGCTGAAACACCAGGGAAAACAACACGTTGTAGAGTGTAATTGCTTTGGAGAAGAAAGACTTTCCCCTGTGAATCCATTTTGGATTAAAAGACGTAGAATTTTCTTTCTTTTTTATTTTCTGGCTCATCTTTTAGGATATTTCGTGCAATGCCACAGCTCAGCTCCAAGGTTTGTCCAGCTTTTCAGGGGTGTTAATGCAGCATATGGACTGTGCTCAAAGATTAATTTTCAGTCTTTTGCCCTTCTTACCCAGAATGCTTTTCAAACTGTTCTTGCTAATGTTTTTGCATTGAATCATTAATGTTATCTTTAGACTGTCCCCACCCCACTCTGACATCCACCCACTCTCGCAACTTCAAAGCCTACTCAAAGCTTCAACTTTTCATTTATTCCATATGCTTGGGCCCATTAGTCTCTGAATGTGTGAACCTGTCCCTGTGAGATGGAGGTTGCCTTCACTCCTCCTTCTGCCTGGGCTGCTCTTTCTTCTCTTCCCTGCAGGAATGACTTGTGCGACTGACCCCTGCACAGAAATCTTCCCTGGCCACCAGGGAAGCTGGTTCACTTGCTATGAGAATCCCCTTCATAGCATGCATCCAGTACTCCTGTGGCTGCCACAATAAATAAATAAATAATGACTCTGTGAGTCAGAGACACTTTCATTTGTAATAACCACTGCACACAAAACATGAACAAGCACAGGAGAGGTGCATAATAACAATTGGCGAGCAATTCAATGAATAAGTACGTGTATGTGTGTGTGTGTGTGTGTGTGTGGCACATATTTAAAATCACAGAACACAGCAGCAAAAGAATTAAAAGTTGATCTGAGCTAACCATACATTCTTCAGAAATATAAATAATAACTCAATAGCCCATTTTAGAAGACTATTAGAAGCCATGCAGAGAAGGGATGTCATTCAGTATGTCCTTCAGAAAATAGCTATTGGGTGCCTGGAGCTGCCCTGAATTCAAGCGGATCAAATGGTGGTAAAGATGGTCTTGGTCTTTGCCATGATAACATTTAGGCTGAAATTTAGGTGGAAGGGAGAGGGGATGCAAGATTGGAATGGTGTAGGGGGAAAGCATTATCCTTCCCAACCAGTAAACTAGGAGTAAGTACCAGAGTCTCAGAAGCTACCCACTGGGCTATCGCTCTGGCCCCAGAATTTATTTTTAATTTGTGTTCTTTTTGCACCCGCATGGCAGAGCCTGGCAAGCTACCCGTGTTGTATTTGATATGCCAAATACCAGTAATAATTATAGACCTCATTCTCATGACCTGATGGAATGGTTTGAGGCTCTTTATGTTCCTGGAGGAAGCAAATGCCCTTGGGCTCTACTAGTATGAGACAGGTCATATGGAGATGTTACTGGTACCGCTTGAAAAAAAATCGATGATGAAAGGGAAGACAGTGATACAGTGATACAGTGATACAGTGATACAGTGATACCAAAATCATATCACTGTATCACTGTCTTCCCGTTGTTCATCGATTTGCTCGAGCTGGCACCAGTAACATCTCCACACGCTCCTGTAGCAAGCAAGTGTAGCTCAAGGGCATCTACTTGCTATAGGGACAGGGAAGAGCCTCAAACCACACTTCAGGTCATGGAATTGAGGTTCATAATAGTTACTAGTTTGGCGGGGCGGAGAGATAGCCCAGCGGGTAGGGGCGTTTGCCTTTTGCACGCGGCCGGCCCCATGCCGGCCTGGGTTCGATCCCGGCATCCCATATGGTCCCCCGAGCACCGCCAGGAGTAATTCCTGAGTGCAGAGCCAGGAGTAACCCCTGAGCATTGCCGGGTGTGACCCAAAAAAGCAAAAAAAAAAAAAATAGTTACTAGTTTGGGGCATAACAAATAAAACACGGGTAGCTTGCCAGGCTCTGCTGTGTAGGTGGTATACTATCAGTAGAAAAGGTCTCATCTCGAGCATTAGGGTTAGGAAATACTGAACCTGCCTAAATTTTGCATATAGGATATAAAAATGAAGGACTATCATGCTGAGTGAAATTAGTCAGAAGGAAAAGGATAGCTATAGAATGACTGCATTCATTAATAAAATATAAATAGATACCAGTGTTTTACTAAGTGTGGGAAATGGTAATGGCAGACTAAAACTCACCATTGAATATAAACAAAGAGACTTAAGTGATAAACTCTAAATATCTGCAGGGCTAGCCACAATGTGTAAAAAAGAAGAGGGAGAAGATGCAGAGAGAGAGAGAGAGAGAAGAGAGAGGGAGAGAAAGAGAGGAAACAAGGGTACCTGCTATTGAGGCAGCCTGGGGCTGGGTGGGAGGGGTGAGGTACATTGGCGGTGGAAATGGGGCACTGGTGGAGGGATGTGTGCTGGAATACTGTATTACCAAGAACCAATTTTGAACACCTTTGTAATTGTATGTCTCATGGTGGTATAATAAATTTTTTTTTTAAAAATTGAAGGACAGAGGTGGTGTCAATTAGCAAACATCTATCAGCGTTCTATTGTCCTGTTATTTGGGAAAAAATAAAGCCCTTTAAGATGGAATCTGAGCTAGAATGAGTCAGCAGTGCCATCTGTTGGAGATGTGTCCAAGTCCAGGGTTGACTATACTCATTCCCACTCCAGGGACCCACACTAAGCCTGATTGCTCCAGAATTCACAAGGGCCAGATGAAATAAAACGTATCTGCAAGATAAAGAGCCTACACTAGGATTTTATTCTTCTGAAAGATGATTATTAAGGAGTTCCTGGGGAGAAGAAGATAAACTGAACTGTGTGAAAGAAAGTTTTATCATTAAGAAGATGTAACAAACCCTCGGTCAGCATTCTAGAAGAGGCAAGTTTCTAGGGACTCACATATAAAAAGTATCATGCAATAGATAATTATACTCCAGTGGACGTAACTTAATCATAACATAATTAGTGGCAGGAAAATAAAAAAATATTTTACACAAACACTGAAATCTGCCAACTTAAACAAATCTTACTATTGGCACATATCATGAGCCAAGCCTTAATCATAATACAGTCTTGATTTTGGTCCTTCTCAAAACCACAAGCACAACCTCTTAATTATTATCAATGACCCAGGGGATAAAATGGATAGGCTTGGCACCAAATCTATTAAAAATTGTATATTTATAATAAATTTAGAGTCTGCTGGTTAATAAAGATTATTCTGGGCTGATGGGCTTGATTTTTTCTGAGGTTATAAATGGAGAAAGAAAAAGCATTACTATGCTTCAGATACTTGAGTCTTGAGAATTTCCTTTCCTTAGTAAAGTGTTGAAAATGTTTCATCAATGCTATAAATCCAAGTATCATTGCTATTAGTTTAGGGGCACCCACCCAAAATAAACAAGCAAACAAAAAATATATATTTTGCTCTCTTGTTATGTCTGTATATCAGCTAGATGATTAGCTTAAAAATAATTATGTAAGCAAGTCAAAGAGCATTTATTCCTACAAATTAAGAAAATGAATGTTTTGCACATCTTCTTTACCTTTCACTAGTTTTAAGGCAAATGAGCATTTTCCATAGAGCACCTCTCAATTTCAGAGGCCTAAATCAGGACTGTTTACCTCAGAAAATAATCCTTTTTCGCAGATTAGTCTTGTCTTTGCAATAGAATTTACTGACTCACATATCAATTCATTGGCCTTTCTACCCCAGGAGAAGGCAAATTTCCTATGAAGGAATAAATAGCAAATATTCTAGGTCTTTAGGGCTACAAAGAGTCTCTGCTCCATATGCTTCTCTTTTGCTTATTTGTTTTTCCTAAAATTATGATAATCCAAGAGTCATAAAATCACCACAATCACCATAGGTCAAAGGTTAGCAGCCTTTGAATCACAACTAATATAAAATCATGAAGGCATGAACAGTCCAGACAAAATATGGAAGAAGACTTTCTTTTGTTTTAGTGTCCTTGATCCCTTTAGGGAATTTTGGTTGGCTATTATAGCCGTAATAACCTTTAAAAATATACTATACATTTTGAGCAGGAACTAAATTCAAAGTAGGAATATACCTGATAACCTTTCAGTATTTGTATTGCAAACTATAAGGCCCCACAGGAAAGAGAGACAGACAGACAGATAGAGTCAGAGACAAAGAGACAGAAAAAGAAGAAAAGTGCATGCCATAGAGGCAGGAGGGGAGAAACACTAGAAACATTAGTGGTGGGAAAAGTGCACTGATGAGGGAACACGTATTAGAACATTATATGGCTGAAAACCAATTATGAACGAACAACTTTGTAATTGTGTATCTCACTGTGATTCAATTAAAACATTATCATATATATTTATATGGGTGCATATATTGATATACATATACCACATACACATACATATATACATGTATATACGTACCAAGAGTATACCACCTGCTCGGCAGAGCCTGGCAGGCTACCTGCATGGTATTTGATATGCCAAAAAACCAGTAATAATTATAGACCTCATTCCTATGACCTGAAGGAATGGTTTGAGGCTCTTTGTGTTCCTGGAGTGAGCAGATGCCCTTGGCTACACTAGCATGTGACAGGACTAATGGAAATGTTGAGGAACAATGGAAGTGATAATGTGATAATGTGATACACACACACACACACACACACACACACACACACACACACACCCCACACCCCAAGGTCTTTTCACCCCTATTCTATAGTGGAAATTGCCCTAGCCAATATTAGAAAAAAAACCTAAACCTAAAATACCTCAAGTAGCTATACACAATTGCTTTCTCTTCATTCAGCAGGATGGGCTGGGATTGTCTACTATAGTCAATGTAATATATTTCTGTGAGCTAATATAAGCTATTAATGTAGATTACCACATTGATGATTCAGTGGGACAGGGCCAATAGAATAAAGAGAATGCAACATGTGTTGGAACCTTTCCAATACAGAGTTGATATACAAAATTCTTTTCATATTTCATTGTTTATAACTAGTCACATAGTCAAGACCACACAAAAGTACCAAGTACATGAGAAATAAGGATGTAGATGAACCATTCACTTTTCATAAAATTCTGAACTACACATGGTAGCACTAAATATTTTTTGCCTCCCTAGGAACTCTGAATTGATTTTAATTGTACCAAAGATCTCAACCGATTTCAGCAAAAGCTTTTGCAACTGCTTCCAGGGATGGCTAGGCAGACGACAAATAGTCATTATTTATCGCTTGATCTATATATAAATTCCATAAATACCTAACAATGTTTCTGAAAACAAGCCTTTTCTGTAAACTCAAAAGGTGGATTTTTCACATAATCAAAACAAGCATCAGGAAGTGCTGACAGCCAAGTATGCAAGCTCCCACCCCCCCCAAAAAAAAAAAACTAAAATGTGACCACAGAGTAATAGCAGAGAGAAAGACAGAAAAGGACCTAGTGTTTCTCCTTTAGGTAAAGAAAAAATTTCCATCCCAGGCTCAGTGTTGGGAACACGGCAAATTTGGAGGAACTTGAAGGTTTTTATCGGCTTGGAAGCAGAGTGGAGTTTTTCAGTTTAGGTTTTGGTTTGGTTTTGGACTTACCCCAGAGGTGTTGCTCCAAGCCCTGTTGCACTCTCTTTATTCTCATTATTCCTGAGTTGTGGCAGGCAGGAAACCCAAACCTTCCACTGTAAAAGCAGGCACTCCAGCCCGTGGAGCTGTCTCCTCAGCTAGGAAAAGATTTGAAAAGACAAAACAAGGGTCAATGCTGCTTCTGTTATAGCCCGATTCTGATTATCCTGACTTTGGGTCGTGAACTGCAGCAATTCAGTAGTTATTTCCTATCCCAGTGAGGGATAAGTACTAAAGAGCAACTGGAAATGAGAATTAAAATGATGCAGGGTGCACAAAACTCCATCAACTGCATCAGCCTCAGTACATGTCAGAAAGCAAGAAGGACCAGTTTCATTACCAACAGCCCGCGAGAAACTAGAAGCTATGTCACTATCCAGGTACTTTACCCTGCTTGAAGATAAACCATAGTTTCTCCCAGCCCCAGAGGCCACAAAGAGAACAAATACAAAGGGATAAAAATGAGGGGCCCAAATCCTAAACACAAAATATCCCTCAGGAAAGAGGAAGCATCCGACTTCAAACTCTGTCTTACTAATGCCTAAATTTGACTACAAATTCAACCTGATGGGACTGGGGATCCCAGAAGGCCATAAAATGAGCTGTCTGCTCGAGGCACCTAAAGGGAATCAGAAAACGAAATGAAGTCGAGTTATAGAAAGCCAAAAATTATAGTTCTGTGCCCCTGAGTGGTAATGTGTAAATTTATACCTGATCTACTATGTTTATTTTCGTTAAATTGTCTTGTTCCCCCTTCAGCAGAAGGCAATATATCAAAATACTTTTGCCTACTACACAGTATAGAATACTTTCAAGTGCAGTCCTGGGCGGTTTGATTCAGAAGATATCTTCATTGTGATGGGAAACTTGCACAATTTCTCTAAAGACTGCTACAGATTTAGAGAGACCTGGGGAGTCTGTCTGAACTGGGCTGTGTTCCCAACACGTGACCAGAGAGGGCTCCTGAAAAGTCCCAGCTTCCTCCTTGAGAGTACAGGAGTAAGAGGCACTTCTCAAGGTGGAAGCCTGTGGAATGCAGGTATGTGTGTGACCCCCTCACCTTGGATAATAAAGGCTCCCATATCAGTCTCCAGAAACCAGTCCATATATTCTTTAAAGAATATATGCCTTTCAAATAAGAAACAGTCAAGAGTTCAGTGACTTGTCGAATGACAACACCCCAACATTAAAGCATTTGCTTTATTTTTCAGACGTAAGCAGAATTTTTCATTTGCAGAAAACAGATGAGCCCTACATCAAAGGGTGTCGGTGTTATTTTCACCCATCATACCATATCAAAGTGGAGAAGATTTAATTAATAACAAATGCCTGGCAGAGAGAGAGACAACTGGAGCACACAAATCTCCTGACTGTGTTTCACGTGCAAGGCCAAGGTGAAGCTACAACACTATTACTATAACTGGATTTTTCTGAAGCAATTGTGCTTAAATTTTGGACATTAAGCTACTGATTACAATATGTATCAATGAACTGAACACTCAAGGCTAAATTAGCGCTCAGCCCTTGGCAAAAATTTTGGGTTTTCCTAGAAGCAGCTAAAAATCTCTGAGGGTATAAAGAAGCCACACCCAGCATTTTTTATGGAGACCTTCTCTGTGGCAGCACCAGGCATAAGCATTTCACCTCACAGAAGCTCATTTTATACTTAAAAAGACTCCGGAAGGGTGCTGCAGGAACATTTTAAGATGAAGAAGCTCTGAGAGACGGCCAACTTACGTGACTGGTGAGCAGCCAGGGTTTCTACCAGGAGTTGACGCAGAATGGGTCTGGATTTCCTTTTTTATTCAAATCCTAGGCAATGCTCTTGGTAATTCCCAAGTGCTGAAAATGATGACAGGAAATAGGAACAAAGAGAGAGACCTCATTGCTCTTTCTTCAAGATACCATTTATTCTGTTTCTGAATGCTCAGTTTCACATAAACAGCAACTAGTTCTAAGGAGGTGAGCTTCTGTCCACTGTTTCCCACAGTGATCATGAAACCCATTCTTGCTGCAAGGTTGCCCAGTCACAATCCAATGACCTGAAAATAGCAGTGGAAATTGGTACCCATGCTGTCACTGCCTTCAGAGACTGTGCCTGGCCTCCATTTCTATGGCACATCAGTAGCAATGGCAGCAGCGCTGAAGAGAACCTCAGGTACACAAGCCTCGTGTGCACAAGCCTAACTCTAGCCTTAATTAGTCCCTGGCAAATCAGTATCTCTGAATCTCCGTTGATCAGGAAAATGGAACTTAAAACACCTGATCACCTTTTTGTTCCCAGAATGCAAATGGTCATGTTTGTGAGACGTTGTAGTACAAAAAAGGATGGGCTGTCCCAAAATGCCAGGGAAAGGACAAAACCTGTTAAGGTGGGTTACTGCCAAATGAACAACTGTGATATTATCTCCTGGGCAGGATTTCCTTCCAAAATCACTGGCAAAATTAAGATATGAGACTCTTGCGTGTTTTCGATTATATGAGTTATATTACATCTATATGGCCTATAATTGTCACATAGTTCTTGAATTATTCTTAAAAGTACCATTTCCTTTGTTTCCAGATCCTGGGAAATACTCTCTGTGTGATAAGGCATAAGTAATCATGTCTGTACTCTCTCTCCATCAGAGCCTTTGTTTTTAATTTTTTCCTCTTTTTCCTCATTGTGTCTTGCTTCTCACTTCATTGGTTCTCCTTCTTACCACATAACCATGGAGAGCCACCTTTAGCAGGCAACAACAAGACTGCTCTGCTCCACAGTGAATCAACATCTTATGCTCTGGAACATTCTCATCTCAGCATCTTTCAAGCACTGCTTTCCTTTCTTGAAAGGGTGCCTGTAACACTCAGTTTGAGGTTGAAAGAAACCAACAGGCTTCACAGGCACAGCTGGAAAGAATTTTAGCAATCACCACTTCACTCAACACTTGCAGTCAAGTGAATTGTTTAAGATGTACTAAGCTAGGAGTTTCATTACAATAACTCATTTAATTGCATATCATCTTCACAACAATCCTGTAAAATACTTTCATCCCAGTTTAGAGACAAGGAAACAAGCCATGGAGATGCTTTGTGCCTGTCAAATATCTAAGCCATAAGCAACACATTTTATACTAAACATCCTTCTCTCACAGGTCAGGCAACCAATTTGTTTCTGCTTCAAACCAATCACAGTACATTGTCCATAAAATCCACAGCAAGTTGCCCACGAATCAACAACAAGCTGAACATTAAATTAACACTAAGACAAAATGCTAACTGCCTTTCTAGAGGTAATACCCTCTGGAAAGAGAATTTAATTAAAAGGAAAACAACTTCTACCCCCCTCACACACCCCACCCCACATCTTTGCATACGGTTTGGTTGTATGTCATTTCTGACACTGAAAGGTGATGGAAAAGTTTCTCTGCAGATATTCTTAAAAGGCAATTCACCCCACGTTGGATCTGCTTGTTTCAATGGTGTAAAAGATGAACTAGAGAGTGAGAAATAATTTAAGAACAAGACTGCTTCACTGATCAGATAGGGTGGTGGGAAAGTTGTCTGAAAACCCACGAGGACCATTCTCAATGAAAAGTATTTGCACAGTTTCAAGTCGTCTGCATCCGTTTTTTTCTTCCCCTCCTGCTATTATTAGCTTGATTTGGACTTGACAGTCACCACGGTGCAGAAACGTAGCAACAAACACAGTAAAAAGCCTTCCCACGTGATTATTTTCAAAAAGTAATAAGACATACGCGACCTGAAAAATCAGCCCCTCCGATATGTCAGGTAAGCAGTGGGGACGATCAGAGATTTTTAGAAGCTGCTCTGGAGATCTAATGTGGATGGTTGCTTCGGAGATCTAATGTGGACGTTTTGCTTCCATCTACTGGTAATCTACAGAATAGCAAAGTTCTGCTTCTGAGTTTCCTCTAGTGAAGTTGAGAGAATTGAAAGTTGGGGATGGGAAGAAACATTTTCTTAACTAAGAAAAATCCCTGCAAAGTGTGTTCAATGGTCAGTCCCAGAATCACAGGTGACTTGGGCTAAAGAAAGTGTAATAGCAATCCTCTCACTATAATCTGGGATTCTACCCCCTAAGAAGAGCTGTTCTCTCTCCTCAGTGCTTTAACCACAGTATATCCGGACACATCTGAAGTCCTGTGGTTCTTTGAAAGCTAAAGCTGAAGAGGATTAGGAAACAGTTTGGTTACTCCAATGGGCTTCTGTTGTCAAAACAAACTCCTAACAATTACCAGCTGCCTGGAACTTCATAACAAGTCCCTGAACCCCTTGAAACATCCTTTGCCTGACAGGAAAAAATAGAAACAGTAATACTTAAGAATTGCTCTTCATCCCTTTTTTGTTCAATGGATGCTTTCTGAAACACTGACATAAAACTTAAAACCCTGATCAAGTGCTTTGCTAAATACGTGACACCTGAGAATTATCTCAAGGAGGCTTCACTGCTGCCTCTTGTAAAGGCTTCACAGTCTTATCCTCCCTGAAGAGAAGTCAGGTAACCCGGGTCCTGGTCATAAGATTCTCCGAGTGAGTTTATGTGTCTCTGGGAGGACAGTGCCGAGAAGGAAGAATGGCAATGTCCAAGAACGGATGCTCTGCCACAACCAGGAAATGGCATTCATTGATTTAGTAGCAAAGAATGGATCTGTAGATTTTATTCCATTCCAATTTAATAATCACAAGAATCTGATTTAGATCTGTAACAACTGAAATTGAACAAATCAAGACGTGGTGGTGCTTAACTGTATTTGGATAATTTATCTCATCACGTGTGTTTGATTTGTGAGAAACACTAGTGATTTGTGTGTGTGTTTCCATACAGATCCAGAAAGGAAAATTCATTGAAAGCTGTCTTTTGAAGGAAGAGGGTAAGTGTAAATGGAAAAAGGTTCCTACTAGGACTTGATATATGAATGTATAGGAGTGTTATTATTTTAGCACCCATCTTCTCTATAAATCACATTTGTGTATATATGGTATTTGTCTTGCATATATGGATTATAAAAGGTATTTGTCTTTCTCCATCTGACTTATTTCCTATTATCTTTGTGTATATTATTCCTTAGTACCTTGTATTTTTTTTCTTGCATTCATGGTATTTGTCTTCTCCACTTAGCATAATCCCCTCTAGGTTCATCCATGTTGTTGCAAATGACAGGATTTAAATTTCCTTGAGGGTTGACAGTTTTGTTTGCCACTCCTTAATGCACTCACCAGGCAAGGCATTATTATTATTTTAATATTGGCATCGAAGAAATAGCTAAAAGGACAAAAAACCTCCAACTCAGGGCACATCTCTTTGACTCCACTGTTCTCCCTGTATTAATATACGCCTCAGAGACCTGGACCCTACGAAAGCAGGATGAGAATGCTATTTGGTCTCCCAGAAAGGAATCAAAAGAGCTATGCATAAGAGAAGAATCTGAGTTCTGACTTCCGTTGCTATTCCCAGAATCAGGATGCTGTCTGTTTGCCAAGCATCAAAAAACGGAATCGAGCTGGCTGGACATGTAATGCGATTTGGAGATGACCGCTGGACTAGAGCCGTCACCGACTGGATCCCACGGGATGTCAAAAAGATTATCGCTGGCCCTTCACCTACAGATGGTCAGAACTTCCTTGTCAAG